>ML793983.1:501731-514751 GCA_009831015.1 Picea engelmannii | reverse complement strand
GACATCACAAAGTCCATAAATGAGATATGGCCCATGATCCAAATTATGTTTGAGCAGAATGAGTTGGTCCAGAGGAGAAAATAGGCCATTGATAAAATCAGAGTAGAATTGGGAGATAGACCAACTCAGGCAAATGATATCATAAAATTCCTCAATTCTAAGACCAGAGAAGAACTAGAAGAGCTGAAGATAGAAGACATAACAAAGACTATCCTTGAGGTCAAAAGAGTTTTGACCAAAAGAGGATTAATGCTTCAACTGGAAGAAAAGGTTCAGATCATGGACTAGGGGGTACAAAGGTTCTCCAACAAGATCGAGGCTCTCCATAAGAAAGGTCTCCCCAGTCTGAAGGTCATTATTGATAAACTGATGACACTCCCAGATTACAAAAAGAGACTGTCTAAAGTGTCTAAGGATAGTTCAAAGTTTGTTGGCATACAAGGGAGCATCAGCGACAAAGTATTCATGGACGCTCCTTAGTTGGACATCAATATCCAACATGATATTCGATACATATTCCTCACTAAGCCCACATTCGCCAAGTATACGGAAATTGACGAAGTGTATCGGAGACTACTCAAAGTTACTGCGCCTAGTCATCTCAGATGGGAGGAACTCTGCGATCTGCTCGATTAGTAGATGAGCTGTCCAAGTGCAGTCACCTATCCAGTCAGATGAGGTCGTGCAAAGGCTTCATCAACGGTCTACCCAGAAATTCCGTGTGCAACTGCACCAAGTCATCAAGCATTTTGATTAGTTAAATTAGTTAGGCTAAAAATAGAATTAACACGTCCTGATCAGTTATGACAGGAACGTTTGTAATTTGAGTTATAAATACTTCACCTTTCGAATTATTGAGGGTTGTTGATATTCACACCCTAACGCTATCAGACTGTACCATTTTTATGAGATCTGCCATTAATAAAAAGGAGGAACTTTTACAGGATTCTTGCGTGTATTCACTGGTGATGTTTATTCTCTAAGTTGAATGTTTTTCTTGCTTTGTGATCATATTGTTTTCTGAAACTAATCTTTAAGAGTAACGTATGTTGCAGGATTTATCTTTGATACCCTGTTTCTGACTCTAAAATATTTTAATGTTTATCTTCTGATGTTTTCGATTAAGAAATTCTTAACTGCTTCTTAGTTTAATTTATCTTTCTCATCTTTTCTTCTGTCCATCATTTAAGCTACTAAAAGATCCAGTGAGTATATTATCTCACCCTATGGAAGTCTTCTTTTCTCATTTCTGGTTGTATTTCATATTTAATTAAATACAGACCCAATAGCCCAATGGAGGTGTAGACTGTCTCAACCAATTAAAAAAACACTTTGACAACAAAACCTACAGATTTCTTTACCTAGCCTAATATCTAAACTGAAAACATAGCTAAATCATATAGAGAGATCCCTCTCTGAAGCTGTAAGGGCTAGATCCCATCTTTAAAAGTGGTTGGATAAAGTTACCTTTGTGGATTTATTCTACTTCAACCTCTAGAAAATTTACCAAGTGCTAACACATACCATATGACTCCTCACAGGGAATAGTTCTCTAAATATGAAAAATATGATGGTGGTGATGTATTCGTAGGAGATAACTTGACAAAAAAAATCATGGGACTTGGAAGGGTTAAGTTGTTGCTAAAATATGGAAGGATTATAACTCTCCCTGGGGTTCTACACATTCCAAAACTAGCGAGGAGCCTAATATCTATAAGTAAGTTGGATGATGTAGGAGTGGATATTGTATTGGGAAAGGGCACTTGGAAGATGGTACAAGGAGCAATGGTGTTGATGAGGGGATTTAGGTGTGGAAATATATACAAGTTGTTGGGAATCACTTATACTAGTGGGTGTAATAGTTATATTGTCCATGAATAGAGAAATGAAGGATAAAAGACCAATACTATCCTTGAAAACAAGACCATGTTGTGGCATCAAAGACTGGGGCATATTGGAGAAAAGGCCCTTCGAACACTACACGGTAAAGGTATGGTTGAAGGTATGTCTAATTGCACTCTGGATTTTGATTTCTGTGAACATTGCATATATGGTAAACAGAATCAAGTAAGATTCCCATCTGGTGGTATAAGAGAAAAGGGGATCTTAGAGTTGATATACAATGATGTGTTTGGACCTGTTCCTGTTCCATCCCTAGGTAAATCTGTGTATTATGTTTCATTCATAGACGATTTCTCAAGGAACACATGGATTTATTTTCTTAGAAATAAATCTAAGGTATTTGATAAATTTAAAGAGTTTAAGGACCTGATATACAATCACACAGAAAATAAAATAAAGCTATTGAGAATAGATAATGGTGGAGAATTTTGCAGAAATGAATCCAAAGAATTCTTTAATAAGTGTGGTATAGAAAGGCAAAATATTACTCCATACACTCCTCATCAGAATGGAGTTGCAGAAAGGATGAACAAGACACTAATGGAAAAAGCAAGGAGCATGTTCAGTTGTACCGAGTTAGGACAATAATTCTGGGTAGAGGCAGTGGGTACAACATGTTACCTGGTTAATCAATCAACTTCATCAACGATGGATGATAAAACTCCACACGAGGTATGGACTAAAAAGAAACCCTCTCTTCAACATATTAGAGTGTTTGGTTGTGATGCTTATGTACATGTTCCAAAGGAAAATAGGAGTAAGCTAGATAAAAAGGATGAAATATCTATCTTTATTGGTTATAAAGATGGTGTGAAAGGTTATAAGCTTTGGAACCCATATACCAAGAAGACTGTTTATAGTTGAGATGTTATTTTCAGAGAGGTAAAAGATGTTTCCAAATAGGAATTCCTACCAAGTCCAGAAGAACCTGATAAAATAGAGCTTGTGTTGGATGATGCAAAATCAGAATCATCTGAAGAAGATGAAGAAGAAGAAGAAGAAGAACCTCATACCCCATTAGTGAGGAGATCATTTAGAGAAACAAGGGAACTAGAAAGGTATAGTCCACCGGATTTCTGTTCCAATTTTTCTTTATCTATTATTGATGATGATCCCAGAACTGTCAGGGAAGCAGTGAATTCAGAGGATAATAAACTATGGAAGAAGGCCATGGTTGAATAAATGGATGCCTTGGATAAGAATGAGGCATGGGATATAGTTGAGTTGCCAACTGGAAGAAAATATGTTGGTAGCAAATAGTTGTTTAAGAAGAAGTTTAATGCAGAAGGAAAAGTGGAGAAATACAAAGATCGGTTAGTAGAAAAAGGTTATTCCCAAGTAGAGGGAATTGACTTTGGTGAGATTTTTTCTCTTGTTGCTAAGTTAAATTCTATTATATTTATTTTATCTATTGCTACCACTTTTGATCTTGAAGTAGAACAGATGGATGTGAAGACAACATTCCTACATGGGGATCTAAAAGAAGAAATCTACATGAAGCAGCTAAAAGCCTTTGTAGTGAAGGGAAAGAAAGAGCCGGTGTGTAAGCTAAAGAAGTCACTATATGGTCTGAAGCAATCACCTAGGATGTGGTACCAAAATCTTGACACATACATCATTGGATTGGGATTTGCAAGAAGCAAGGTTGATCACTGTGTATATTCTAAGCAGGTTGGTAATCACTTCATTTATGTAGTGTTGTATGTTGATGGTATGTTGTTGGTAGGAAATAACATGGATGTTATCAAGGAGGTGAAATTGAAGCTATCCTCCAAATTTGACATGAAGGATCTTGGTGCTGCTAACTTCATTCTAGGAATGGAAATTAAAAGAGATCGTGAAAACATGAAACTCTGGTTGAATCAGAGAAAATATGTTGAGACGATATTGCATAGGTTTAATATGCATGGAAGTAAATCGGTCAAGGTTCTTATTCCTATAGGTGTAAATTTATCTACAAATCAGTGTCCCAAGACACAGGAAGAAGAAGAGGACATGTCCCATGTTACGTATGCCAGTGCAGTTCCTAGTTTGATGTATGCAATGGTTTGTACTAGACCGAACATTGCACATGCAGTGGGGGTTTTGAGTAGGTATATGTCAAAACCAGGGAAGGAGCATTGGACAAAAGTAAAGAGGGTATTCATGTATTTGGGTGGCACTACTAATTATGGATTGTGCTACCAAGGAAGACCAGGATTGGAACGAGTGGTGGACATACATGGATTTGTTGATACAGACTAGGCTGGAGATATGGATCACAGAAGATCTACAAGTGGGTATGTGTTTAACCTATTTGGAGGAGAAATCATTTGATGAGAAAAATACAGGTTGTAGTGGCACTCTCAACTACAGAAGATGAATATGTTGCAACCACTCATGCAAGAAAGGAAGCARTATGGTTACATAGATTATGTTCAGGTCTTGGGTTGATACAACAAGCAGTGAGATTAGATTGTGAAATTCAGAGTGCAATATTCCTGGCAAAGAACCCAACTTAGCATTTGAAGACAAAGCATATTTMTTTTTAGTATCACTTTGTGAGAGACATGGTTGAGGAAAAKAAGGTGTTGTTGGAAAAGGTTGACACKTTGAAGAATGTTGTAGATTCATTGACAAAGTCTGTGAACATAGAAAATTTCTCTTGGTGTAGAGTAATAATGGGCATTGCTTCCCTGGATTGTTGACTATGTAATCTTGTGGACCCCTRGATGCAAATAAAACAACAAGTGGGAGAATGTTGGGTATGTGTTATATTATTTTCATGTGTGTGTGGGGGGGTGTCAAATTCGACAACTACRTCTGATGATCCCTCCAATAGTTCTCATTGTGTCGTGGGCGCCAGGCACTTCCTAGGGAGGTCCCAGGGGGGGCCAGGTATGGACCCCCTTTTTACGCGCAACGCCTCGATAAATAATTTTTTGGCGGTTTTTGCTATTTTTAGCGGTTTTCTAAATTAATCTCGAATTAAGGGATTAGGGTTTTGGTATATAAGGAATACCAAAAAACATTGTATATAGTGTATGGTGAATGGTGAAATTCGATATAATGAATATAAGAGAGGTTTTCCTTGGTTGAGGGTTTCCAGTATAAATCTTTGTGTACTATGTGTATGAGCCATTGATTAAATTATATTTTTCTTAATAATCCATATGCATTTCTTTACTTCACAGGTTTAAAACTTAGAATAATGAGTTCCTAGAAAAGGAACTCTTTGAAGGAGGCTAGGGAACAATGGGTTCCTGAACAAGGCATTCCCTAAGGTAGGATAGGGAGGGATGAGTTACCTAAGAGAAGAACTCCCTAAAGGAGTCTAGGGAGCCATGGGTTCCTAGAAAAGGAACTTCCTGAAGGAGGTCAAGAAACTGTGGGTTCTTGAAAGAGGTACTCCCTAAAAGATGTTAGGGAACCATGGGTTCCCAGAAAAGTCACTCCCTAAAAGAGGTTGAGGAACCATGGGTTCTCGAAAAATACATTCCTTGAAGGAGGTCAGGGAACCATGGGTTCCCAAGAAAGGAACTCCCTAAAGGAGGCCAGGGAACCATGGGTTCCCCAGAAAGGAACTCCCTAAAGGAGGCCAGGGAACCATGGGTTCCTAGACAAGACACTCCTTTAATGAGGATTGGGAACCATGGATTCCTTGAATCCATAAAGGATCCTGGGGAACCATGGGTTCCCAAAAAATGAACTCCATAAAGGAGGTCAAGGAACCATGGGTTTCTGGAAAATGAACTCCTTGAAGGAGGCAGGGGAACAATGGCTTCCTAGAAAATGAACTCCCTGGTGGAGGCCAGAGAACAATGGGTTCCTGAAAATGGCACTCCATGAAGGAGGTTGTGTTTCCCATATGGGGGTAACTAAAAATGATCGAGGCTAAGGGGGCCTCACCACAATAGGTAATGAAACTATCTTGGTGGATCATTCTGATTAGACCATGTGGCTTGGAATCTCATGATGTATGTGGGAACAAGACATAATGTGGTGGTATATTGGTCCCCATAGAGGGTATACTATGGGTTGGTGTTGTGTTGAGAGCTAGGTGTTATGGGACCAAGGTGGGAAGTGGTATTTCCCCCTATATTGTTATATGAGGACTGGGGAAAGTGTTGTTTCCAAATACCCAAGATGATGGACCAAAGATATAACAATAGGTAGTTTAAGGTCAAATATCCACAAAATAGGATTTGAAATAGCGTATTAGATCCACTATTTTATGCGATAGTCATGGGGGAGTTTGGGACTTTAAATTGTTTGGAAACATTTCTTACATGGAATGAATGGTCATCATGGAATTGAAGTCCATGGAATCACTATTAGTGATAATATATGATCTTATGTGAGAGGAAGTAATGAAATTTTCAAGGGATATAATATCATATGGTGCACCAATTGAGTTGTTAATACCCTTCAAGCGTTTAATAGAATAACCTATATGGAGTTTATCACTAAGATTGGTGAAATAAGTAGTGGCCTCAAAGAATTCTTCGTCCTCTAGGAAACAAATAGTTGAGAGATCATGGTTTATTTTTGGATTTGGGGAAGAAACACGCATGGATGTCACTAAGGATGAATGAATCCTCCCAGCCTCCAATCCCAAGTGGTGAAGAGCTATTTCTCGAGCCATGGGATCATTTTTAAGGGGAGTGGACATTGCATGACTAGTGGCGATGGACACATAGTACATAGACTCGATATCAGTAACATAAGGTGATATTATGTTATGAGAATCATGTGAGGTAGAATTAAAGTAGGATATTTGATCAATGGTGATTATGCTTCCATCATGTGGGACTATCATGACTTGAAAGAGTGAAGACACCATCTCATTCATGGCATAAATGAAATCACAACCTTGGAGAATATCGTAATGCACTAGACCAATCATGACAACAACATTGATCAAAACCATCTTATTTCCTAACTAAATGGGGAGATTAGGTGAGATCCCTAAAGGGGGACAAAGTCTACCTCGAATATTATTAACTTAGTCATTGATGGCACAAGAGTAGGAGATCCTAGTTGTTTATGAGCTGATGAGAACATAGTACATGAGGACTTCCCATCATTTATAATACACCGATAAACTGTAAAGTCTTTGATGATGACCTATATTTGAGATGAGGTAGAATATTGTAGACATGCTTAGATAAGTTGGACCCAATAAAAGGTCATGGCTCATGGTGGGTGTGGGTATACACTTCCATTTTCATTACAAGAATAAGGTATAGTGGTCATTGTGGCACTATAGGTGGAAGGGGTGCACCCAATTCTACATGGTTGGGTCTCAATCATGAAGTAGATTGGGTTGGAAGTGGGGTTACCCTTTTAAGGGTAACAAATGATGTCAAGGTGCATGGAATATTACCTGATGGAATAATGGGTTCATGATGGGGAAGGGGGAATGCTGAAGTAGTGAAATGAGTACCAGTAAGTTTATTGTGTTTTGTGCACTATAAATGAACTGCTTGGACTAGCTCTAGAGTGAGGACATGGTACTGATGGGTTGGCTAACTATAAAGATCAGAAAATGGGAAAGTTTTATTTGTATATGTATGGGTGGTACATTTATGCTTGGTTTGATTGTAGTTTTGGTGGGAACTATGAGTGGCCCCATTATTACAAGAATTTTCCCCTTGTCGTGGGCACTTATAGTGGGTGGTCCTCTTCTTAATCCTTGTGAGTGGTGGATGACCAATATAACTAAGAGAGGGGGATCAAGTTTTTCCAAATTAGGAAGAAGAGGATGGGGTTATATATGGTAGGTTTCTTGGTCCTACCTTTGTGGTTGATGATTGAGAGTCTATTCCTAAAGAGGAAGGGATACTAGATGGGTTTTGGGGGGCAGTGTTGAGCAAATTGATTAGCTTAATTGTTGATCCTTAAATCAGCAATTTGGGAGTCCATAAAATTAGATATGCCAACATTTTATATGTAGACACTAGAACATGAAACTATATAATCTATGGAAAACAACATTCTCAAACATAATTAAATTAAACTATGCTCCTAACATTGACTACGACTATACAAATTAAAAGAATCTTATTCATTGGGAAACAAAACATGAAGGTGATATGATGGCATAGGCTACAATATTTCACTCAAACAATTCCTCAACGTTCATGTATGCAATACTTATAGAAAATATCATTCCTACCTTCAAGTGACACTATTATTGTAATTTCAAAAAGAAAACAAGGCATGTAAAAGACTGCTAAGAGAAAGAGAAAGCACTTAGAATTTATATCTAGGATATGTGTGCTAACTGGGATAATAGTATGAAGGCATACCAAAGGGAACCAATTATCCATATGGACATTGGTGGCCACCCACCTTTTCCAACTGGCTCAAAACAGTTTTCTAGAAATTTTGGCAATTTACTATTTTTAGCAATTTTAACTTCCGGGGCCATTTTGAGGGACTAAATGAAGGTTTTTCGGGAAAAAGATTCTAAATAATATCCAAAGGAATGATTGATCCCAAAAAATGAATATCCTAAATGATACCTTTCCAACAGTCTATCATACACCTAAAACCAGGATCATATGCAAAAGTTACGACCCCGGGAAGTTGATGTACTAACTTACCCAGACGGGGCTCACATGACTTTTGGTGCTTCATCTCCTAGGGTTAGGTTTTTTGGGTGTCTAGTGTTTTTGGAATTCCTGTTTATTGTAAAAAGGCCTTATATACTCATTGCAATCATCTTCTTATAAATGAGAGCATCCGTCACATCTCTTCTCAGAGATAAGATGCCACCATTCCAGCAAGCTTGTTTTCGCTTATTTACAGTTTCAGCTTATTTCCTTATTGAATAGAAAACTAGTTTTATTGTATATCTATTATTTTGTGTTACAAACATGTTAATAATATGTATTCATTTCATTATTCTCATAAAATTGAGATCAGTGGTATGAGAGCGATCTTCTCCTTGTCGTCTTAATGCATGTCCCCAACGAGGTTGGAGTACAAAGAGTTGGGTCTTGAGCTTGTTTCTCTTGAGGAAAAAAGATCTTGCACACCCAAGAAACCTCTCATGACAAGAGAAAAGAAAGATGATGGGATAGGATATCCTTTCAAACTATTGATTGAGGAAACCCTCACACAACAAAGGAAGGAGATAATGGATAGTTTCATGCAAATCCTTCGGCGGCTACTAACAAGCAATGCATCTTCTTCGAGTGGAGGCGTTGTCCCATTAAAGGTACAAATAAACTTCGATATTCCTATATTTGAAGGCCATATAGATGCATATGTTGTAGAAAAGTGGTTGACTATACTAGAAGAGCATTTTTCCATCCATAACTTTTCGAATAGAGAAAATATTACTTTTGCGCTCCTCAAAGCTATTCCCCATGTCAAAGATTGGTGGAAAACTTTCTGTGAGCAAAAGGAAATAGAGGAAACCTCATAATTTACAGTCATGGACACCTAGGACCCCTTCAGGGATATTAAGGAACAATACTACCCTTTCAAAAGTTATGACGACTTATATACCAAATGGACCACACTGCGGCAAGAAAGAGACCAAGCAGTGCCAGATTTCACAAATATCTTTCATACCTTGCACACCAAGAGGGGTATCAAAGATTCAAAGGGACATTTGGTGCTCAATTATCGTGACGCTCTGCATAGATACTTTCATACCGAAATGAAATTTTTGGACATCTCATCCTTAGGTGCGGCCTATCGATATACCATCAAAATCGACAAAAGCTCAAACAAAAGATGCGACAATTTGGGCCTGGGAACCTCTCACAAAAAAATCCAGGAAAGGGCTGCCCCAACCCACAGAACAAAGGACAAATAAAATATGGACAGTATTAGGAAAACCATTCCAAGCCACAAGAAAAGAAGGACACTGGAAAGACAAAGAAAGATATTGGGAAGTGGTGCAACTTCCATAAGAACCCTTGGCTTAACACTATTGACTGCCACTCAAAGAAGTCACTGGTGGTAGAAGTGAAAACCTCTAAATCAGATGTGGGTTCAGATTCTCAGCCAGAACTAGAAAGGGGAAGATGGATCATTGACACAGAACTGAGTGCCACCAAGCTCCAACCTCATCAACCAGACGAGCCAGAATAAGGAGAATGCCTCTTCCATTCATATATGTGGATAAAAGGCACCCTGCTACACTTCATCATCGATAGTGGTAGCTAGAAGAACCTCATCTCAATAGAGTTCATCAAGTGGCTGGCCCTCCCAATAACTCCGCAACCACAACCCTACACCATTGGATGTCTCTGCCAAGGAAGCGATATCCGCGTTAGCCAACAATATCGACTTTCATACGACATCAAGCCCTTCAAAGATGAGGTATTGTGTGATGTTGCTCGTCTCAAAGTTTGTGATGTTATTTTGGGACAACCTTATTTATGGAAATGCCATGCTGTATATGAGTCTAGGCCTCGTAGTGTTATTATTACTTTGAACATGAAATTATATAGGATACCTGAGGCAGTCCTACCTAGTTCTATTTCCTTGATCTCTGCTAAGAAATGTAGGAATGCCATCTCTCAGATGGGGAAGTTTGTCTTCTTCGTGATTCACTCTCAGAGTAAGAGAAAGATCACAGCCACATCCAGGGTCTTTGCAGCTGACCTCCCCACACAATATAAGCAAGTAGATAAGGTCATGGAAGAATACTCAGATATCTTCTCCTCACCTATCAGGGTACCTCTATGATGCCAAGTCAATCACCCCATCGATCTGATCCCCAACGCACCGATACTCAATGGGATAGTTTATCACCGCTCTCTATTAGAGAATGAGGATATCAAGTGACAGATCCAAGAAATTCTCCATAAGGGAAACATCCATCCCATATCATCACCTTGTGGGAGCCCAATAATGTTGGTACAGAATAAAGATGGAACCTGACGACTCTGCAATGATTACCAGGCTCTGAATAAAATCACTGTCAGAAACTGGTACCCGATTCCTTGAATCAATGACCTCCTTGATCAATTCATGGGGGAAAATACTTCAATAAGATTGATATGAAGTCTGGCTACCACCAGGTCCCGATAGAACAAAAAAATGTATGGAAAACTGCCTTCAAGTCAAAGGAACGCTTTTTTGAATGGTTGGTCATGCCCTTTGGTTTGACAAATGCTCCAGCCAATTTCATGAGGATGATAGACGATATCCTGCGACCATTCACTAATAATTTTTTAGTGGTGTATCTGGATGAAATTATCATTTACAACAAGACTTGGGCTGAACACTTGCAACATATTCAACAGGTTCTGCACACCCTGTGACAGCACAAGCTATATGCCAACTTGGAAAAGTTCTCCTTTTGCATGGACGAGGGCTACATAATTGATCCGAATGGTGTACATGTGGATCCAACCAAGATCCAAGTCATCTGTGACTGGCCAGCCCCAACCACACTCACTAAGCTTCGGAGATTCTTGGGCCTTGCTAATTTCTACCACAGGCTCATTTTGAGATTCTCCCATATTGCATGGGCCCTCAACCAAATAACTAGGGGTGGTGGTAAGGGAAAAATTTGCATGGGGCCAGTCCCAACAACAAGCATTCAACAATTTGAACTAACTCTTGTGTTCAGCCCCAATAATTTCACTACCAGACCTACAACAACCCTTTGAGATCGAGATAGATGCTTCATACTATGCAGTGGGCGTTGTTCTCACTCAGCACGACCACCCCGTGGCCTATCATAGTGAGACACTATCATATGTTGTCTGTAAGTACCCTACTTATGACAAAGAGATGTACTCCATTGTGCAAGGCTAGCGCCAATAGAGACATTACATTCTTGGGAAGGAGACAACCATCCACATTGATCATAGCCATTGTAGTTCATGCAGACACAAGGAAAATTGCAGAATGATTTCCATAAAAAATGGTCCACATACTTGCAACAATTTCACCTCAACATCAAGTATAAAACATGAAGCACCAATCACATCATTGATTGCATCAGCATACCACCAGTCGTGCCACTCACCATGGTGCTAGACTACTATGGCCATGAGATCTCTGGATGCCCCCAACTCTATGATATAGACCAGAACTTCACCACCACCTACCAAATGTTGGGTGCAAACATAGTTGTCGATAATTTCCATCTTTAGGATAGGTTGTTGTGTCATTTGAGACATATCTATGTTCCTTCAAGCGAGTGAGTGAAGCTGATCTGGGAAGACCAATACGGTTGGGTGGTAGGACAATTCAACATCTAAAATACAATGGTGATGCTACAAAAACAATTCTACTGGTCGAAACTTCGACAGGAGGTCAACAAGTATATTCGGTCCTGCACTGCCTGTGTTATTGCCAAACTAACCAATAACAAACAGGGCCTATACACCATTCTTCCTACTCCTGACACGCCATGGGAATCCCTCTCAATGGACTACATGTTGGGCCTCCCATCCACCAAGCGGGGAAATGACTGTGTTTTTGTGGTTGTTGATCACTTTTCTAAGATGGTGATTATGGTTGCCTGCAAGAAGAACATCATAGCAGAGGCCACTTCCAATATCTTCTTTGAATGAGTTTGGGTACATTTTTGAATCCCAAAAATCATTGTCTCAGATTGGGACAGTCAATTTCTCAGCACATTCTCGTCGAGCCTCTAGTCACTGTTGGACAGCAAGGTCACCAAATCCACAGCCTTCCACCCCCAGACAGATGGCCAAATCGAGGTCATAAATCCAATGATTGTTCATATCCTTCGCATCAATAATTCAAAGCACTCTCACACATGGGATGAGAGCCTTCCCTATGTCCAACATAGCTACAACCGAGCCCTGCATAGCTCAACCGGCCATAGCCCCTTTCAGGTGGGATTGGGATTCCAACCAATGGGTCCCACAGATGTTTCCCTTCCCCTTGCGGTCACCTCGATCGACTCATCTCCTGCTCCAACTGAAGCTGACAAAGACACCCATTTCACTAAGAGGATCCAACACATCTGCCAACAGGTTTAGGATATCCTACAAAAGTTCAATGAAAAGTACAAGTAGCGCCATGATCAACATCGAGTGCCACATAAGTTTCAGGTGGGTGACAAAGTTTGGTTTCACTTGCAGAAAGAATGTCTTACATGACCCCATCGGAAACTTGTCCCACTCCATTATGGGT
>ML793983.1:488691-501094 GCA_009831015.1 Picea engelmannii | reverse complement strand
AATATACTAGAAGACTATTTTTTTGTCCATAACTTTTCAAATAGAGAAAAAATTACTTTTGTTCTCCTCAAAGTCGTTCCCCATGTCAAATATTGGTGGGAAACTTTTTGTGAGCAAAAGGAAATAGAGGAAACCTCATTATTTACAGTCATGGCCACCTGGGAATCCTTCAGGGATGTTATTAAGGTACAATACTATGCTTTCTGAAGTTATGATGACTTATATACCAAATGGACCACACTGTGGCAAGAAAGAGACCAAGCAGTGCCAGATTTCACAAATATATTTCATAACTTGCACACCAAGATGGGTATCAAAGATTCAAAGGGACATCTGGTGCTCAAGTATTGTCACGCTTTGCATAGATACTTCCTGAATGAAATGGAATTTCTGGAAATCTCATCCTTAGGTGCATCCTACCGATATGCCATCAAAATCGACAAAAGCTCAAACAAAAGATGTGACAATTTGGGCCTGGGAACCCCTCACAAAAAAAGCCAGGAAAGGGCTGCCCCAACCCACATAACAAAGGACAAATAAAATATGGACAGTATCAGGAAAACTAGTCCAATCCGCAAGAAAAGAAGGACACCGAAAAGACAAAGAAATATATTGGGAAGTGGTGCGACTTCTATAAGAGCCCTTGGCATAACACTGTTGACTTCCACTCAAATAAGTCGTTGGTGGTCGAAGTGGAAACCTCTAAATCAAATGCGGGTTCAGATTCTCAGCCAGAACTAGAAAGGGGAACATAGATCATTGACGCAGAACTGAGTGCCACCAAGGTCCAACCTCATGAACCAGACGAGCCAGAAGAAGGAGAATGACTCTTCCATTCACATATGTGGATAAAAGGCACCCTGTTGCAATTCATTTTTGATAGTGGTAGCTAGAACAACCTCATCCCAATAGAGGTCGTCAAGTGGCTGACCCTCCCAATAACTCCGCACCGACAACCCTACACCATTAGATGTCTCTACCAAGGAAACAATATCCACGTTAACCAACAATGTCGACTGTCGTTCGACATCAAGCCCTTCAAAGATGAAGTATTGTGTGATGTTGCTCATCTCGAAGTTTGTGATGTTATTTTGGGACAACCTTATTTATGGAAATGTCATGATGTATATGAGTCTAGGCCTTGTAGTGTTATTATTACTTTGAATAGGAAATTGTACAGGATACCCGAGGCAGTCCCACCTAGTTCTATTTCCTTGATCTCTAGTAAGAAATGTAGGAATGTCATCTCTCAGATGGGGAAGTTTATCTTCTTCATGATTCACTCTCAGAGTAAGAAAAAGATCACAACCACATCCAAGGTCTCTGCGGATGACCTCTCCACACGGCAGAAGCAAGTAGATAAGGTCGTGGAAGAATACTCAGATATCTTCTCCTCACCTATCAGGGTACCTCTATGCTTCCAAGTCAATCACCCCATCGATCTAACCCCCAACACACCGATTCCCAATGGGATAGTTTATCACTGCTCTCTGTTAGAGAATTAGGATATCAAGTGATAGATCTAAGAAATTCTCCATAAGGGACACATCCATCCCAGATCGTCACCTTGTGGGAGCCCAATCATGCTGGTACAGAAGAAAGATGGAACCTGATGACTCTGCATTGATTACCAGGCTCTGAATAAAATCACAGTCAGAAACCGATACCCAATTCCACGAATCGACAACCTCCTTGATCAATTCATGGGGGGAAAATACTTCAATAAGATTGATCTGAAGTCTGTCTACCACCAGGTCCCGATAGAACAAACAAATGTATGGAAAACCACCTTCAAGTCAAAGGAATTCCTTTTTGAATGGTTGGTCATGCCCTTTGGTTTGACAAATTCTCTATCCAATTTCATGAGGATGATGGATGATATCCTATGACCATTCACCAATACTTTTGTAGTGGTGTATCTAGATGAAATTATCATTTACAACAAGACTTGGGCCGAACACTTGCAACATATTCAATAGGTTCTGCACACCCTGCGACAACACAAGCTATATGCCAACTTGGAAAAATTCTCCTTCGGCATGGACAAGGTACATTACTTGGGCTACATAATTGATCATCATGGCGTACATGTGGATCCAGCCAAGATCCAAGTCATCTGTGACTAGCCAGCCCCAACCACACTCACTAAGCTTTGGAGCTTCTTGGGCCTTGCCAATTTCTACTGCAGGTTCATTTTGGGATTCTCCCATATTGCATGGGCCCTCAACCAAATAAATAGGGGTGGTGGTAAGGGAGAAATTTGCATGGGGCCGATCCCAACAACAAGCATTCAATGATTTGAAGTAGCGCTTGTGTTTATCCCCAATACTTTCACTACAAGACCTGCAACAACCCTTTGAGATCGAGACAGATGCTTCATACTATGCAGTGGGTGTTGTTCTCACTCAGCACGACCACCTCGTGGCCTATCATAGTGAGACACTATCATATGTTGTCCGTAAGTACCCTACTTATGACAAAGAAATGTACTCCATTATGCAAGCCTGGCACCAGTGGAGACATTACATTATTGGGAAGGAGACAGTAATCCACACTGATCATAGCCACTTCAGTTCATGTAGACACAAGGAAAATTGTAGAATGATCACCATCAAAAGTGGTCCACATACTAGCAAAAATTTCACCTCAACATAAAGTATAAAACATGAATCACCAATCACATCGTTGATTGCCTTAGCATACCACTAGTCGTGACACTCACCATGGTGCTAGAATCCTGTGGCCATGAGATCTCTGGATGCCCCCAACTCTATGAGATAGACCCTAACTTCGCCACCACCTACCAAATGTTGGGTGAAAACATAGTTGTCGATAATTTCCATCTTCAGGATAGGTTGTTGTGTCGTTTGGGACATATCTATGTTCCATCAAGCGAGCGAGTGAAGCTAATCTGGCAATCCCAATACAATTGGGTGGTAGGACAGTTCAGCATCTAAAATAGAATGGTGATGCTACAAAAACATTTCTACTAGTCGAAACTTCGACAAGAGGTCAACAAGTATATTCTGTCCTGCACTACCTGAGCTATTGCCAAACTGACCAATATGAAACAGGGCCTGTACACCCTTCTTCCTACTCCTGACACGCCATGGGAATCCATCTCAATGGACTACATGTTGGGCCTCCCATCCACCAAGTGGGGAAATGACTGTGTTTTTGTGGTTGTTGATCACTTTTCTAAGATGGCGATTATGGTTGCATGCAAGAAGAACATCACAACAGAGGCCACTGCCAAGATCTTCTTTGAATGAGTTTGGGTACATTTTGGAATCCCACAAATCATTGTCTCAGATTGGGATAGTCAATTTCTCAGCACATTCTCGTTGAGCCTTTGGTCACGGTTGGACAACAAGCTCACCAAATCCTCGACCTTCCACCCCCAGACAGATGGCCAAAATGAGGTCGTAAATCGAATGATTGTGCATATCCTTCGCATCTATAATTCAAATCACCCTCACACATGGGATGAGAGCCTTCCCTATGTCCAACATAGCTACAACGGAGCCCTGCATAGCTCAACCGACCATAGCCCCTTTCAGGTGGGGTTGGGATTCCAACCAATGGGTCCCACAGATGTTGTACTTCGCCTTGCAGTCACCTCGACCAACTCATCTCCTGCTCCAACTGAATTTGACAAAGCCACCCGGTTCATTGAGAGGATCCAACACATCTGCCAACAGGTTCAGTATATCCTACAAAAGTCCAATGACAAGTACAAGTAGCGCCATGATCAACATCGGGTGCCACATAAGTTTCAGGTGGGCGACAAAGTTTGGTTTCACTTGCAGAAAGAATGCCTTACATGACCCCATCGGAAACTTGTCCCACTCCATTATGGGTCATACACCATCACCAAGGCCATGGGGGATAATTATTTTGAGCTCAACATTCCTCCTTTCCTTGGCCTACACCCAATGTTCAACGTGGATCTCCTTGGCCCTTATTTCCCACCATTATTGGACACCTTAGACGTAGTAGAACAAATGACACCAACAGAGATCAACCCTGACTGCATACAACAAGAATCCAACAATCAAATTGTGGACACACAGATCAAGGGCAATCGATAGCAAAGGATCAAACTTTATCGAGTCGTTAAGGCAGGGTAGCTCCTGCACCAAGGCAAGTGACTCACCTGGGGCCAAATTCATCATAATTTTCCTCATATAATGGGGGAACTCAAAAAAATGGATACCATTTCTTCCTAAGGAGGGAGGATTGATCCAGGTGGATATCAGTGGCCACCCACCTTTTCCAACTGGCTCAAAACAGTTTTCTGGCAATTTTGGCAATTTATTATTTTTAGCAGTTTTAACTTTTGGGGCCATTTTGAGGGACTAAATGAAGTTTTTTAGGGATCGATCTTTGTTATCGGACTAATCGATAGGTGCAGACACTAACAGATCTTCCTAGATCCACCTGGATCTAGAACAAAACAGAACAGGACATGACTCTTTCCCTAAGTTGCAATCATTGAATTAGCTAGTAAGGAGGAACAAGTGACATACCTTTGTATCGCTTCCTTAGGTCTCTTTTGCTCCCGCTTCGCTCCAGTGCTCTCATGAAGTCAATTCCAAGACAACACGAACCAACCAAAGTGAAGATATCAAATTGTATTCAACGTCAACTTATGCATATGATCAAGGAATTACACAATAAAGTAAGAGTGACTTTATGGGAAAGGGACATGCCGTTGTATCATATTAATTGAAAGTAGAAGATATAACCCGATCACCTTGATGTCGCAAGCTTCCTTTCGGTGAATCTTGGTTCCAACACACACACTTTCTCTGTACTTTCATGAAGAAGATCCAATTCCTATTGATAGACCGACTAGAGTCTCCAATCTTTTGTCTAAACAAGGTTCTTCACACAATTCCTTCACCAATTCTTCAATTAATGTTGCTTAACCTTTTCCATGAGAATCCTTTCAATATATAGGAGACGGTGAGATGGTTACATGGATGAGAATGATCCCTTCAAATCAGAGAAGCCAGTAAAGTGACAACCATATGAATTCCAACTCATTCTTTAGAACATTCCCTTCTAGAACCCTCGAGACCTCTTCTCTTTCCAAAGCTTAAAAACAAGTTCGCACCCTGTGTATAGAGAAAACTGCGAGAAGTTCGCACCCTAAATGAAGGAGGCCTGCGAGAATGAGGCATTATCGCACCCTAGGCTATAGGAAGCCTATGAACTCACTTTAAAAATATGTATTATGGAAGGAGATAAATGCCACTTTTCTCAGGAGAAAGTTCTAGTTGGGAGCCTGAATACACCCTTGTTAAGATATCACCAAGATGACCAAAATCATGTGTAACAATATTCTCAATGATATTCAAAGGAATGATTGAGCCCCCAAAATGAATCTCCTTAATGATACCTTTCCAACGGGCTATCATATGCCTAAAACGAAGATCATATGCAAAAGTTACGACCCTGGGAAGTTGATGTACTAACTTACCTAGATAGGGCCCAGATGACTTTTGGTGCTTCATCTCCTAGGATTAGGTTTTTTGGATGTCTAGGGTTTTTGGCATTCCTGTTTATTGTAAAAAGGCCTTTAGAGCCTCATTGTAATCATATTCTTGAAAATGAGCGCAGCCATCACATCTCTTCTCAGAGATAAGCCGCCACCATTCCAACAAGCATGTTTCCGCTGCATTTTACAGTTTCAATTTAATTCCTTATTGAATAGAAAACCAATTTTACTATATATCTGTTATTTTTTTGTTAAGCACCTGTTAATAATCTATATTCATTTCGTTCCACTCATAAAATATGGATCAACCAATCCAAATATTTCACATAATCTGATGTTCAGAAATTCAAGGCATTTGAAAGAATAACTTCACTCATGAACTATAGCCTTCAGTGGAAGATGTAACCTTTGCAAGAATCCACACAACATTCATGAAAGAAATATTTACCCAATATTTAATTAATTGCATAAGTAAACTATTTTGAAATTAAACTAATATGAACAACATATAAACCCATTCCAGTGTAAATATGAACCTACATAAAATAAAAGGGTAACATGGACCAAATTGGTGGGACCTCCCAATCAACTTCATATTTCCTAAAAACTTATAGACTTAAAATAAAATTGAAACACAAATTCGTATCTTAGAACATTAGCACAATCCTTTGTATTAATGAAGGTTCAACAACAATACAATAAAATTGATCTATGCATAATATTATCTAGTTTATATCTAGATCTATCTCTCCTATTGATATCCTCCACACCTTTATTTATACATGAGAGGTTGGAACCAACTCAAAACAATCTTCACAATTTTAGCCAAATAGTTGATAACTGGAAAACAAATAATTTTGGCCTTTTTTACAAATTTGTGTGCAACATGTAATTTGGGAAAATCCTTGTTGAAGATATTCCTACATCTATTAAAACATTTTTTATTTCGAAAATATACCCATATTGTACTCAACTTATCATATTTTGAACAAAACCCATGTTTTAGTTTTCTGAATTTTTTCTCCATCTCATAAATTGCTCTAGAAATTAGTTGTTTGAAAATTTCTTCTAATTTGAAACATAACAAAAAAAATTGGGTTTTACATATTTAGAAAAATGTCCATATCTCCCAAACTATACCTTAGTTTGGAAATCATCTTGCTTATTTCTCATTTTGGATGCGTTTCCACAAAACCCATGTCTTGGATTTTCTAGATTCAACTTCAATGCCTTGGAATTTGTGTTAGAAGTTGACTACCTAGAAACTACTGTTATTTTTGGTTGAAACATTGTTTATGAGATGGAGGTTCACATGTGCAACTTGTTGGCACCCAATTTTTTGGATCAAATTTTGCACACGCGCAAAAATGAAGTTGTGCGCACTCATTTCATAAGTTGTGCGCACATATACGAGAATCCATAGAGGAAAGATATAATGAGCCCAACAGAATGATTTTTATTAGTAGTGCACCAATTATAGAGAATAACAATTGCACATTGGTCTGCATTTTTTCAGTTGCATCGGAAACCAAGAGGATTCTCACCGGAATCAAGAAAATGATCATCAAGAAATCTCCTGAAATTATTATCTCCAACAATAGATGAAGACATGTGGCAGCTAGAAGATTAGTTGACTAGGAAGTTAGTATTCCCCTTGATGTAGAGAGTCCACATGGAGCATTGGTAGGCACTAGAAGCATGCAAGGTAATTGGATCAGAGAAGAAAATGGAACATAGTAGAAAGAGACAAAGCTCCCCAACAACTAAAGATATAAAAAGGAGCTCTAAGCTCATAATAGGAGTTAGCTAGTTCATATGTAAAACAATAGATTGGATATCGGCCTTGAGTTCAATTTGAGCTTGTTGTAATCCTATGATGTTATGAATATATTCTTGTGTGTTTGTTCTATATGATCCAAAAGCGATGTGCATTATGTACCATATTGTATTCCCGCTATTATAAATATTAATGCTATCAAATCCTATAGATGTCCTAAGACGTTGTTCAACTTACTGTATGTCTCAGATATGATATGATGTTTCCATTAATAAAGATATGATAGTTCTGATATATTCCATGTCTGTTGTGAATGAATTGTTTATGAGTGTGGATAGTTTTAATTCTTAGTCCTAAAATAGTCTATCAGACATGAGTTGTATGGACGTCAATTGTAGTAATATTTCGTATGTTTAATCCTCCATCTCTGGCAAAAGACCTTATGGTCTATGTGATCCTCTCTATGTCTAGGGTGAGACCTTTCTTGACCTTGTCCAAGGATTGATATGCTGATGCATTGAGGTTTTGTTAGCCACACTCTAGACGAACTCTAGGTCTAAACCTCCCTAGTGTTAGGAAGGTCGGTGCAAATGAAAACATGGACCAAAACGACAAAAAAATGCCCAACAAATGGTTTTGTTGTTGGGACCTGAAGTCTTATTAAGATCAATAGAGGAAAATAAAAGTGAGCTGGTATCCTACTAAGGAGGAGATTCAAGACTAGAAAGAAGTGAGAGAAGACGACTTTTCCCTGTAAGATATGCAAGTATTGTAGGTAAATGCAAAGGAATGGAAAGATATAAACATTCTCGAACATGCATGAGATCTTCTTCGGAGAATTTCCATGTATACTACATGAGTGGCTAAAAATACAAGTTGTTGTCATCTCAATCATGTTACCAGTGGAACCGATAGTTTGGGATCAAGCCAAGATTTACAGTTTGAAGGTGCTAGATAACATGTGGAATCAGGCAATTGATTTTTGGTTCACTCGAGTGAAAGAAGACTATATTATCGATTTCACTATTCAATTTAGTGATTCTTTCAATGAGGATGAAAGAAAGTGTTGGAACACTTTTAAACGTTTAAGTCTTAAGGAAGGTACAATGTCCATCGTCGATTAAGTTTTCCCCATCGATCGAACGACCCCTTTTTCCCTGATTTTTTGGAGCCACCTGATTGTTAAAAAGGTCAAGCCTCTAGAGACTACTTCAGAGTTTCGTTCTTCGAGCATTTCACCATGTAGAAACTCCAATGTTCGAATGTCCGACAAGTGTTCTAAGGATCCTAGTCCCAATACACATGTACCCCAAATAAGCTTTGACACATCGTTACGGGTAATGGCATGTCAAAAAAGTAATAAAGTTAATTTGTGGACGCATGAAACTTCAAATACCTAAAAGATAAACCCCAATTAAAATTTAAATAGTAAGCTTCACGCATCTGGAGTTCGGATATTCACCATTCATCATTCTCTAGATTCACAAAATCTGAACTCCCAAAATATGGTAAACACTAAGCATGGTTAATTAAAGATTAAATACAATTAGCTAATAATTAATTACTTCATGATTTTGTGTTTCATAAATCTTATCTCGAGCTACTATCAAAATCCTGAAGTCCGAAAACCCAAAAAACACTTAACGATAAACAAAACTAATTAATGGGTTTAAAAAGATTATCTCACAATTCAGTTTTTGCTAAACTGAGTTTCGAGAAGTTTCAAATCTTATTTATCCAAGCTCCCGGTTGCGAAACCCCAAATATTAGTGGCATTAATTACTTCTCAATGACAATGATTTCGAATAAGATCACATATCACCGCCTAGATTTTTCATTAAAGCTAGCAAATACATTGTTAGTAAAGGTATTCCTAAATTGATACACTTAAGGTGAAAAAATATATTAAAGTTTGAATTCCATTTTCATTTTCACAAAACAACAAGCTTTAACAAACTAAGAATTTTATGTGTTTCCCTGTAACATGAAGCACAATTCTGAGCTTACTACTATCATGGCTCCGTGGAAAATGGCTTAAAAGCGACTGGTGAAAACACAAGCCAGAACACAAATGTCCTCTCGAAAACATCGCCAAGAGTTGTAGATAGCAAGAAAACCTGGACGCAGGTGTTTTATATCCTACAACACGAGCTGATGAAATGCCCAGAAGAGTTGAACTATGAGGTGACCAAAACTCAAGCGACGAAGCTCAAATACATATCTCAATCAAAGTTTCATAAAATAGCCACGCGTCTGAGACTCATTCCGTATAACGACATGATAGGCTAGGCCCTGGAGAACGTCGATGTCTCAACCAGGAGAATCTGCAATTCACAAAAAGTTGTTGTTGGGTATTTTTGACTGGAACATATACATGTGATTTACAAATTGTCCCTGGCTTTCAAATATAGGTACAATGCCTCTTTCTTAACAGAGTTCGATGAAGAAGAGTGCATGCAAGGTGGAAAGAATTACCTTGACTTAATCAAGAACTAGTGGGCACACCATGAGAAGTTCAGAGTAGAAACCCATGGCATATATGCCACTACATCATTAGATGCCCATATGATCTATGTGGCCATGATGCTATGTATACTTTTTGGGCAAGAAACCTCTGCTCACTTCTTGTTATCATCGGTACCAATCATGCATGAATTTGCAGAAGGTTTTTCTTTCAATTGGGCCAAGATATTATCAGAAAATTTGGTCGAGGAAATCACTGAATATTAGTCGTTAAAAGACAAAGGGAAACCTGCCCCTTTCTACATGTCGACATGCATTATGGATCCCATTTGTTTTATGATTTCATTTCCTTTGATGAGCTGGAGCTGGACTCTGACCAACGTTGAGCCCATACATTTCTATCATTCCAAGCTATGGGAGGATAAAGAAAAATATTTATTTTATGAAAGCTACAACTATGTGGTGGCGTCGATGCATATTTCTCTCTACGGTTTCCCACCTCCCATAATTTCAAACAAGAACTTGACAAACCTAGGGAAAATAGTGGACTCGTACATTGATGAACATTTATCCTACATCAATATTTTTGGGTTTTCAGTTCCCCCACATGCTTTACCAAAGTTTCTGCCATATTGGTTGGTGTACTGAGAGATATCCTATTAAACTGTAACAGGGGGAATCAACAAATAATTAAAAGCAACGCAGAAAAAGGTATGGTCAACCTTCCCTTTACAAATTGGTATGTTCTCATTATTTGATTTCAGCCACTCGAAATTAGATGCCACAACACTAGAAGACATTGAGATGGTTGATATTGAGTTCAAGAAGCATCATCCCCACAAGATCGTGGAAAACCACCTAGCTCAATACAATATAAAGAGATATGAGCATGAAGATTCCCCACAGGATGAAATATTCCAGGGAGTAAGGTCACACCAGGAGGTGTTGAGCAGAGTCCAAACTTTGGATCTAGATAAATTAACCGAGTTCTACAATTTCCAAAGACACAGAAGAAATAATTTACCTACAGTTTTACAGGGAGAAAACCAGACACCTCCATCTACACAAGAAGTTGTGACTTAGGGTTTAGAAATAGGAAGTTCCAGTGGACAAGACACTCATAAGAGTTTGGAGAAAACCGATGTTTTAACACAGAAAGAAAATATCGCATTACCAAATTCACTTGGTAATCAAGCTAAAGCTCAAATTGAAGTTGTGTTAAAAAATAAGACAGGAAACACCATCTTCCACACCAGATAAACCGTCTACTAAGACAGCAAGGAAATAACCATCCACGGATATAGGTAGTCCTATCAAGTTGTTAACACCTTTACAGTCCAGTCAGGGGAACCCAAATGTCGAAGTTGTATTTATAGAAGATCTTACTCCTATTTCAACTGAAGAAATTCCCCCTTCCGACTTCTTTTTCAGCAAGAAGAGGAGGGATATAGTTAAAAGAGAAACACACCAAAAGGAGGGTGCCATTGTCAAAAGACACAAAGTGTTGTATGATGGAAAAGACTTAGATGAGGCATTCTTCGCTATGGAAATGGTAGGCTCACTGAGGGATTTTTACACGACAAATCGATGTTCAGTAGGAAATCTAGAGGAAAAAATAAAACAGAAGAATCTGTTAGTGAGGCAGTTGCAGAACCAAATAAAGACTGTGTAATAAAGTGTAAAAAGTAAGATGAACTAGGATTTAAATCAGATCGGAGCTTACGAGAGGCATCAAATTCAACAACTACAAGCGAGCATTGAGGAGCTTCAAAGGAATTCACAGGCTGATAGAGAATTAGCCACTCAGCAAGAAGAATTTGTTATCACCCTGTAAGTTATAGGATCAACTGGTGACTGGGATATTTTATGTCCCTAGTATTTTTTGTTGACAAATGATTTTTCATTCTGCAAATAATTTGAAAAAAGAAAAGAAGAAAGAAAAGAAAGAAAAAGAAAAAGAAAAGAAAAGAAAAAGAAAAGAAAGAAAAAAGAGAGGGCATAAAAGAATTCAATATAAGCCCCATGCAATAATAGTAACTTGGTTCATACCTTTCAAGCATGGCCAAGTTCTTTTTAAATTGATGTTGATAGGGTAGTGAATGAATTTGGCTAAACAGTTTAATCTTAGCCAAAGTGTCTAGGTTAGATTAGTGAATAAATTAGGCCAGACTGTCTAATCTTGGTCAGATAGCCCCAGGGTAGAATAAATTCTTAACCCAACAGTATAATCTGGGTTAACTGTCATAGGAAACTAGGTTAGAATATAGGTTAGTTGCATTGTTGCTTCATTTCAATAAGAACCAGTTTGATGATTAATGTTGCACCATGTTTTAGGTGCTTAAAAGATCATTTGGTCAAGCCCCATGGTGGTGTTTACTTGAAAAACCTTGGAAAAACCCATAAAATGCATTTATCCTAAGTTTTTCCCCGGCGCATATGTTTTCCACTCCCCACTTATGCTCCTTGCACATATCAATGGTCCTAATCATGGTGCCCAGATCTACGATGGACAGATCTTTCCGGACCCCCCCGACCTTTCTACCTTTAATGGAGGGGGGGGTCCCGGAATCGCTGATAAGACTCGCATGCATCTGGACGGCCCAGGATCGAGTGCGTAGATCTATGGTCAACATTGGATTTTGGACCCCCCCGTCGATTTT
>ML793983.1:443837-473684 GCA_009831015.1 Picea engelmannii | reverse complement strand
GATCCCCCAGCCACTGTGTCACAAACGACCACTCCACAGGTCCCGAAAGAGAAGAGGCCTAGGCAGGATTTATCTCCGCCAGTCACTAAAGTATCATCCGAAGAATTCCAACTGCATACAAAGAGGCCTAAGACTTCTGTAGTTCCTGGCCCGACTGGGGAAAAAGAAGCCCCGTCTACCACAGTGACCAAAGTTGGTATTCCACCCTTCGGTTCGAGCCTCCATAAGGGCATAACATCAACATTACCAAAAAAATCTACAGATGCTCCATTGACCACCCAGCCAGGCAAGGTGTCTCCGAAACTGAGTATTTTCGAAAAGTATGAGTTGATCAAGAAAAGGAACCAGACCCTAACCAACAGTACTTGCGCCCATTTCTGGAAGCAGACGTCGACTGCACAACATAGGTTGCTATCGACATTCGACACCTAGAAGGGTAGAATGCATATGGCATTCCTCCAGGTGCAGGTACCAGATCCAAAGGTGATCACTGACTACAAGAAGGCCACCTTCAAATTCCAGACGAAGGATGTGCATCCGGCCGATCAGATGGATCTGCACAAGCAGACGGGGGAAATGGTCTTCTATACATTGACGCATGCTTCTACTTCTGCGTCCAAATTGCAGGTGTCCCTGAACAGTGTTCAAACACAACTCAAGTTGGAGAATATATCGTCCTTTGCAAAGGACAATAGGATCAATACTTTGAAGGAGCTGGTCCTCAAGATCAGTTTTGATCCTTAAAAAGTGAAAGAAACTGAGGAAATGATAAAGAAGAAGAATGCTGACATAGCATCCTTGAGGAAACAACTAAATCTCCCGCCCACAGAGGATTCGCAAGCGAAGGAGATAGCAGAGAAAGAAGGAGAGAAAGATGAAATGCTCAAGCTGCTCATGGAGCAAAATGCACAGCTTAAAGAAATGGAAGCTGAGATGGAGAAGCTATTAAAAGAGAAATAGCAATTGAAGCCAATGGAAGTCATTCCATTGAGTGCTATTCCAATTTCAGGAGTGAGCACAACATCAACGACAAAATCCCCATCTGCAACACCATTGACATACCAGGAGAAGACAACCGACCTGGCTAAGTCTATGGAAAAGATGAACCTGCAGGAAACAAAGATCAACAGGCTTAAAAAGGAGGTTGAGAACCTTCAGGAACTCAAATATTCCTTTCAAACTAGCCTCTCCAAGGAAAAGCAGGTGACCGATCAGCTCAAACAAGAGTTACAGCAACTCGGGAAGCAAACAGTGGCAGGAAAGACTTTAGCCGAAGTTAAAGAGAGTGTATGGACAGACACCACTAAGTCCATGAACAAGATATGGCCCATGATCCAGATCATGTTTGAGTAGAATGAATTGGTCCAGAGGATCAAACAGGCCATCGAGAAGATTAGATCAGAATTGGGGGAGATGCCAACATAGGCAAACGAGATCATCAAGTTCCTGAACTCCAAGACCAGGGAAGAGATGGAAGAGCTGGAAGAGATGAAAATTGAAGAAAGAACAGAGACCATTCTTGAGGTCAAAAGAGTTTTGACCAAGAGAGGATTAATGCTTCATCTGGAAGAAAAGGTTCAGGCCATGGACCTAGGGGTACATAGATTCTTCAGTAAGATAGAGGCTCTACAGAAGAAAGGTCTACGTGGTCTGAAGGTAATCAATGATAAATTGATGACACTCCCAGACTACAAGAAGAGATTGGCCGAGGTGGCTAAGGACAATTCAAAGTTTGCAGGCATTCAAGGGAGCATCACTGGCAAGGCATTTTTAGATGCTCTTCAGTGGGACATCAATATCCAACATGAGATTCGATACATTTTCCTCACCAAGCCTACCTTCGCCAAGTACACAGAAATGGACGAAGTGTATCGAAGACTACTCAAAGTCAACATGCCCAGTCATCTCCGATGGGAGGAGCTCTGTGATCTAATCGATTAGAAAATGAGCTATCCCAGTCCAGTCATTTGTCCAGTCAGATGAGGTCGTGCAGAGCTTCATCAACGGCCCACCCAGAAATCAGTGTGCAGTTACACCACATCATCAAGCAGTTCCTAGATTTAGGAAATTTGTTAAATTAGTTAGGCTAAAAATAGATTTAGCATGTCCTGGTCATTAATGAAAGGAACGTTTGTAATTTGAGTTATAAATACTTCATCTTTCAAATTATTGAGGGTTGTTGATCTTCACACCCTAACACTATCAGACTGTAATATTTTTGAAGAGATCTTCCATTAATAAAAAGGAGGCACTTTTACAGGATTCTTGCGTGTATTCACTGGTGATGTTTTTCTCTCTAAGTTGAATGTTATTCTCTCTTTATTATCATACTTTTTCTAAATCTAATCTTTAAGAGTAATGAACGTTGCAGGATTTATCTCGTATACCCTGTTTGTGACTTGAAAGATTTTAGTGTTTTATCTTCAGGTGTTTTCAATAAAGAAATTCTTAACTTCTTCTTTGTTGAAATTATCTTTCTCATCTTTTCTGCTATTCATCATTTATTCTATTAAAGAATCCAGTGATTATATTATCTCACCCTGTGAAATTTTTCCCTTTGCGTTTATGGTTTGGATCTCATATTTGATTAAAATACAGACCCCATAGCCCAATGGATGTGTGGACTGTCTCAACCAATTCGAAAAACACTTTGACAACAAAACCGACCTATTTCTTTACCTATCCTAATATTTAAAATTGGAAACATAGCTAAATCATATAGAGAGATCCCTCTCTGAAGTTGGAAGGGCTAGATCCTAGCTTCAAAAGTGGTTGGATAAATTTACCTTTGGTAGATTTCTTCTGTTGTCAACCTCTAGGAAATTTACAGAGTGCTAACATAATTGATCAAACAAATTCAGGCCAAGGTACATTTAGCTGAAGTTATAGTAGTGGAGGTATCAACTTTCCAAGCTCAAGAATTGGAGGTGCACGAGAAGATGGAATTAGCCCAGCAAAACCTTTTTATGAAAGTGGAAGTTGTTCAAAGATGTTATCGGGTGGTAGACCTTTCTCTAAAAAAAATTTACATTAAGGAGAGAGAAGCCACTATAGCTCTAGCTACGTTCCAGGAGGTCATTTTAATAGTTGTAAGGGATGAAAGGGAAAAGATCCCTCGATTGTCTCTTTCAAAGAAAACTCGAGGTGACATAATCCTGAAGACATGGGAGACAAATTTGGATGAAAGAAAAATATTATCTAGGGAAGTAAATAAGGCTTGTGAGGAAGCATTGTATTCACTCGACAAGGGGTTACTAGATGTTGAAAGAGATAGTATCTCTGAGGCCCTATGGTAGATTGACATAACAAAAAATCAACTTAATTCTAAGACAAGCATAGAAGAGGCCCGAAAAACCATCCAACAATTGAAACAAATCGAATTTATACATATTAAAAGGAGGACAGTAAATCCCAGTTTACAACTACATAATATATCTTTGGAAGCAAGGAAAATACAAGATAGGTTTCCTCATATAGAAAATAAGTTGTATATTTTTTAGGCAAATGACACAACAAAACCTTCCAGGTTAGTAGTGCAGCTAGTAAGCAGATGTGTCCAGTGTGTTGAACATGGGAAATATAGCACATATGGAAACAAATGAGACAACCCGCACCTACTATATCCATGAGTGATGATCAGATGTCTGCTGTGTCCAAGATGGAGGATATGAAGAAGAAATGTTTCAACCTGCATGTGAAGAAACAAAGTAAACGATTATGGGACCTTTCAGTTTACATATTGTAATATTTATCATTTTAGTTTATGAGAAGTCCAACTGTTTCAGGTTGAGACCATTTTGTATAAATATCTAAATTAAAGACTTATTTCAGGTTGCTTCTTGCCAGATGTAATAGAGAAAACTCTCCTTTTGTGAGTGTTATACAAGTGCAGACAGGGATTCCAACTTTTGTGCTGTTTGATTTACATTTTTCTCCTGTATTTCATATCTCTAGCTTTCTTTATGTTATTCCTTGATAAGTGAGTGTTTGCAATTTAGTACTACTGCTACTGCAATCACATTAAACCGATTATTTGATAAGAAAACAATTTTTCCTTTGTATTCACTATAAGTAAATACAATACTTGTGAGCTACTTGGATCATTGTATCTCATATCCTTTCAAGGGTGCATTATTTATTTTCTTCTGCTGTGAACATGGTAAGATTCATCTTCCATTGATGCCTCATTTTGCTTCATAGTTTTGTAAGTTTCTCCCAAATCATCTAATTTTATAAATCGACTCAGACAACAAATTATGGCCTCTATCCTGCTTTGTCATTAATTTCATTTGAGGATTAATTATTATATAACTAACAGCAGAAAAAACACCTTTTAAAAACATTCCTTTATATTTCTGATGCCTGGCATTTTTCTTTGAGCCTCAAGTTTAATCTCAAGAACAACATCTTTTTGGCGCCGCTGCTAGGGACAGAGAAACAAAGTTATTTTTCCCTGGGGAAACGACAAGGTAAGATTTTATCTTTGATAGTGAAAAAATATTGAATATTGTATCAAGGCTATTTTTATATTTCACTTGGCGAATCCACTACAGATAAACTGGCATTCGGTCGAAAGAATACCAGGAAGAACCCAAATGATCAACAAACTATGCCTGTATCTGATCTCGAAAAGTTGTTAAAACCCAAGGGATACCTCAAGTCTATTGCTTCATATTCAGGTAATAAGTACTAACCCAAAATAACTTAAGTGAATACTAAGGTTTCGGTCGAAGGATTAACTCCTGAATAAAATTTTATAAAAACACTTTTTGCGGAGGCCTCAACTAGAGAAACCGAAATAAAGATTGATTTTGACCCGTCTGATACTGATAACAGTCTGAATAAAATATCCTCTTCTATACCCACTATCGTTACTTTTCTTTCTACCCCATCCTCACCCGAAACAAAGGTTTTTGTTCTCTGAAATCTCGAGGAGTGCAATTTATACCCTGATTCATCTCCTGTTGGTTCACCTATCTATACATATTGTAAGTATGAAGAAGCTAGTCCACATTTCCCATTCCCTCATCTTCTAGACTTCACGTCTTATAACGATCATTTTCCAATTTTTCCTTCGCTACATCCCGAGGAAATTGAAAAGTCACCGCTTCAGTCCCTAGAAGTTTATGAAAACCCTCTCTTTAACTCTCGAAGTTCATCCCCTCGACTTTAAATGGTTGTTGTTGGAGGAGGTAGTGCTGGAGGTGGTTCCAGAGGCAATGCTAGAGCTAGAGGTGGTGCTGGAGGAGGAGGTGGTCAAGGACCACCTCATCCCCCTATGATTTTTGCCAAAGTGGTGGCCAGATACGCTCCTTTAGCCCATCCCCCTGTCCTTCATGATTTACCAGAAAATTATATGAACTTATCGAAATTCACGGAAGAAGGATATTTAACTACCATAGAGAACATAAACGTTTTTGACCAATTCGTTGATATCCTTGACATTGAGCATGAGGATGTTTACTCGAGATTTTTAGTGCAACAGTTTGAAGGACAAGTAAGAATCTGGTTTTGAGGGCTCCCAGTAGGTTCTATAGGGTCTTATGACACATTAGAAAACACTTTCTTAAGGTAGTGGGGAGAAAAGAAAGATCACTTGTATTATTTGACGGAATTTGGGGCTCTAAGGAAAAATAATTCTGAGTTAGTCCTAGAATTCATCTAGAGGTTTAATAAACTCCATCATAATATTCCAGCAGAAGTTAAACCCTCTAAACCCGCAGCTAAAGTGACTTTCAAAGGGGATTTTGAGCTCGACTTTGCCCTACTTTTAAGGGAAAGGAGATCTTCTAACCTCATAAGAATGCAAGACGACACCATTGAAATTGATTCGAACATGATGGCATCGGGTAAAATAAAATCCAAGGTTGAGACAAGAACCAAAGAATCTAAACGCTTCAGGGAAGAGGCTGGATCCTCTGGATCTGGGAGGTCTGCAAAGGAAAAAATGGATGACATGGATAAGATAATCAAAGAGTTATCCAACAAAATATCTAGAATGGAACTATACCAAGCTAAGCCTGATCCTTTTTCTAAGAGATATTTCAAAAGAAATCCCAACCCCCAGATCCAGCAGAGACAAGTGAAAAATGAGGACCAAAAAATCAAAGCCCCTTTTAAAACATAAAACTTCATGAAAAATGATGATATGCAAGACTATGATGGGTTAGATGAAGATATAAAAAACCTTAGTGATAACGACCAAGAACCTCACCTAACCATAAAGGATTACAAAATGTCTTTAGATCAAGAACCACTGATTGGAAATGAGGAAAGTATAAATAATCTGGGAGAGTGTGACTATCAAAGAATCACTAAATCTATAATGGTCGAGATTCAACAGGAATATAATATAAGGCCTAGAGATAAAAATCCTACAACCACTCCACCGAAGAAGATATTTTTGAGAACTAAAACGAATGAGGAAGTCCAACCATCCATTGAAATGCAAGCTACCAAAAAACAAACAGTTGAAATGCAAGATGCCGAAAAAAAATAGTTGAAACAAAAGCAATGCAGATTAATAGGCTATTAAAAAGAGAAACAAAGATGCCAACTAGAGAATCCGAAAAGACAATTGGAATTTTCAATATGGAAAATGAAATTAATAAAATCAAAATTCCTGTACCTTTGGTTGAACTAGCAAACAATTTGATGTATAGAAAGAAAATTGCCAAGATGATAAATATCTCGGATGTTGAAAGTCATGTAGATCCTATTAATTTAGAAGATGATAGACCTACTATAATCTTTGTTCTGCATATCAAAAATTCTAAATATTCTGTTGCTCCTTTTTATATTACATTGACTGTGCATGATCATCTAATCCATAACTGTATCTTGGATTTTGGAGCCTCCCACAACTTAATGCCCAAATTTATTATGGAAAAATTGGGTCTCGAGGTTACTAGACCATACTAAGATGTTTATTCTTTTGATTCGAGAAAATTTAAGTGTCTTGGTATGATTAAAGGTTTGGTGGTTAATCTTGCATAGATTCCTGTAAAGAGTAGTCTTATGGATGTAATCGTTGTTGATGTCCTTGCGAAGTATGGCATGTTGTTATCCAGGTCTTGGGGCACCAAACTTGGAGGATCAATTCAATTGGACATGACTTATGCCAGGATCCCAATTTTCGGTGGATATCTCACCTGTTTATACATAGAGACAAGGTTGGAATATACTGTAAGTGACCCACAGAACCCAAACAATTACTTGGTATATGTCGCCGATCAAGATCTAGGAAACTGTATATTATCAATTGATGATAATTTTGATGAATGTACAAAATAAAATTGTGTAGAAGAAGAAAACAAAATATTAGAAAAAAGAAACAAAAACGTAAATAGTACAGGAGGTTGGAAAATGTTATTTGATGGTGCTTCATCTTGGGAAGGAGGAGGAGTTGGAGTGTTGTTTGTGGAACTCGAAGATGAATTCATTATTCCTTTCTCATAGAGATTACAGTGGGACATTGATTATACAAATAACATATGCAAGTATGAAGCTCTGTTCTTAGGATTAGAGGCTGCACAAAAGTTGAAAATTGAAAATCTAATAGTCTACGACGATGCAAAACTGATTGTAAAACAGATAAGGAAACAATATCAAGACAAACATCCAAGGTTAAGGTCATATAGAAACTGTGTCTGGGATTTGATAGAAAACATTTTCTCCTCTTTTAATATTCATGACATTCCCAGAGTAGAAAATCAACAAGTTGATTCTCTAGCGAAAGTAGCTACTAGTTTTATGCCACCTACCATCCTGAAGATAAAATATCACATAGAAATGAGGCACAGGCCTTCAATACCAAATAATGTCCAACACTGGCAGGTCTTTGAAGACAATGAGAATACTAAGCAATTTCTCGAAATGGTGGATGAATTTTCTCAAATGCACATTGACCAGGAAAGTTAGAATGACCCTACTTGGATCATGCAGGAAGGGGAAGATCTTCAAAAGTTCCAGGATAAGATCACTGACCACCACATGTTGGTGCTGAAAAACAATCGGATCTGTAAAGGTCTAATCCCTTTAGAAAGATTATTTTATTAGGATGATATACCCATAAATTCTACCTTGCAATCGCAATCCGAAGAGGTCGAAGATTGTACTATAGGCACTAAGGAAACCCCTAAAATGGTCAAAATATCTAAATACCTTCCACCCGAAATAAAAAGTAAACATGCTGAAATGCTCAAACAATACAGATATATCTCCGCTTGGTCTTATGAAGAACCGAAAGCTTATGATACCACTTTCATCGAACATAAAATCCCTTTAAAGAAGGGCATCAAACCTTTTAGATAGAAACTCAGACAGATAAACCCTATACTCCTTTTTGTAATAGAAAGGGAGGTAAAAAATATCCTTGACACAAATATTATTATTCCACTTAGGTATTCTGAGTGGGTAGCCAACTTAGTTCTAGTCAAGAAGAAGAACAGTGAAATCAGACTCTGTGTGGATTTCAGAAACCTAAACAGATCATCCCTTAAAGACAATTATTCGCTCCCTAAAATGGATTACGTTTTCGAAAAAGTGGTTGGGGATAACATAATGTATATGATTCATGGATTTTCAGGTTACAATCAAATTGCATTCCATGAAGATGACAAAGAAAAAACCGCGTTTACCACTCCATGGGGTACTTTCATGTATGATAAAATGTCATTTGGACTGATGAACACAGGGGCCACCTTCCAACAAGCAATGGACATAGCCTTTGTTGGTGAGAGAGATAATTTTGTTTTTATTTATCTCGATGATTTAACTATTTTTTCTAACTCAGATGCAAAGCACTTGGTACACCTCAAACAGACATTCGGGAAATGTAGAAAATTTGGTTTATCACTCAACCCTAAGAAATACCATTTTGCAATGCAAGATGGTAAACTATTAGTCCACATAGTATCTATAGAAGGAATCAAAACCGATCCTAAAAGGGTTGAAGCTATAGATATAATCAATATTCCTAGAAACAGAAAGGAAATCTAGTCAGTTTTAGGAAAAACAATTTTTTTAAGAAGATTCATTCCAAATTTCGCTGAAATTGTTAAACTGATTACAAATATGATGAAAAAAGACAGCGAGGTCAAATGGACAACCAAAGATAAAGAATTATTTGAATGCATCAAGAAATTAATAGGGGAAGCACCATTGTTATCCAACCAAGACTAAATGAAAGAGTTCTTGATCTTTTCATTCGCATCCGAACATACTATTATAGTCGTGCTCTTACAGAAGAACGATGAAGGTTTCGAGCACCCGATAGATTGTTTTAGTAAAAGCCTCAGAGATGCCGAGTTGAAATATGATATACTGGAAAACTAGGCATACGCTATGGTAAAGGCCCTCAAAGATTTCAGGACTTACATGATGCATTCCGAAATAATTGCCTACATACCAACCAACTCTGTTAAAGAAATATTCGTTCAACCAGATAGTGATGGAAGCAGGGGCCGATGGCTAGCCAAGATTCAGGAATTTGATATTGAGGTAAAACCAACTAAACTCATAAAAGGTTAAGGCATGGCTAAGCTATTAGCTGAATCAAATTTCAGAGCACTCAGGATAAATCATCTGCAGTCTTACAAAGACCTTCCAGATATAGAATAATTCAATGATCAGACACCTGCAACTTAGATTCAAGGAAAATTTTCCTCCTCTTCTCGGTATGGCGACATAGTTTCATACCTACTAACTCTTTAGTTCCCAAGTGATATGACTCCCTCTAAGGTGAGAACGTTGAAGCTGGACGCGGTAAAATATTGCATCATCGACAACCAACTGTATTGGAAGGATCCCCTAGGTTTTTTACAAAGATGTCTGATAGAATATGAAATGTTGAATGTTATAAATGAGTTTAATGAAGGGGTCTATTAAGGACACCATGCCTGGAGGGAAAGGGACTATACAATATTGATATTTGGATACTATTGACCAAAATTATTTACTGACGTGAATACTAAAGTCAGAGCCTGTAACTCTTGTCAACTATTCTCAAGAAATCAAAAGCGTCCCACACTACCCTTGATTCCAGTCAAAACAAAAGCTCCATTTCAACAAGGGGGTTTGGATTTTATTGGAGAAATCCATCCACAATGTAGTGCACAACATAAATGGATTTTAATCGCCACAAACTATTTCACTAAATGGGTAGAGGCCATTTCAACATGAAATGATACAGATTCATTGGTGATAAATTTATTAGAGGAAAACATTTTATCAAGATTCGGTTGTCCTCAGAAGATGGTTGTGGATAATGCCCAAGCCTTCAAATCCATGGCGATGGTTAGTTTTTGTCAAAAGTATAACATTGTACTAGGACATTCCACAACCTACTATCTTCAGGGAAACGAATTAGCCAAATCATTGAATAAGAGCCTAATCACCATAATAAAAAAGGTGTTGACTGAAAATAAGAAAGCCTGGCATGTTCACTTGAAATACACTTTGTGGGAAAATCGAATCATCACTAAGAAATCAATCATAATGTATCCTTTCCAAATGGTGTACGGTACTGACCTGTTCCTCCCCATAAATATTGCTCTGCCCATGATGAAACTTTGTCAAGACATGAAGGAAGAACCATAAGAATAAATCAGTTAATTGAAGTCCATCAAAATAGGGCTGAGGCGGATGAGAAACTTCAGAGATATCAAGATAATATGAAAGACCTATTTGATAAAAAAGCTAAAGATAGGGAATTTCTCCCTCATGACCTAGTTTTGAAGTGGGATTCTAGAAAATAAGATGTAGGAAAGAATGAAAAGTTTGATCACATCTTGTTTGGACCTTTCAGTATCGTATCTTCTCAGGGAAATAATTCATTCTTATTAGAAAACCTTGATTGGAAAATCCTTAACGCCCCTATCAACGGGCGTTACCTGAAACACTTCATGAAATAATCAAATTCCAAATCTCCATTGTACATTTTGATTTTATTTTCATGTTTTGATTTGCAGTTTTTCGTTTCTTTGGTAAGTTTTTACTTTTATTGTAAATAAGACCAGTTTTGTTGTTTTCATAAAAAATAGAAATATTAAAACAAGTAACACATATCGTTTCATTTTCCACAAAAATTCCAACATTTTCATGTTTATTTTAAGGCATAATACTTATCGATAGTCGAGAAATAAGGATGTATCAAAAACTGACACTCACTTTTCAGAATGGTTGGCTTTCTCGCAAAACAAGTGATAAATTAATAATGGTTTTGGTTGAAAATACAAATGAAATCCAAGGTATGAAATTCTATGCTTATTTTTATTCAAACAAGAATGTTAAAAGAAATCTTATAAAACCTAAATAAGGTTTTACTCATGTAAAAATGGTCACCTGATCAAAGATTAGAAAAATACAAGATTCTAAATTTTTTGAATCAAACGAAAATAATACGAAGGTAAAAGGAAAATAAGAATAAAAGAATCTCACTAATCAAGAAGTAGGATGGAGTGGAAATGAGATCCCTTTCAAAACCTATGAATCCTTGTTTTGTTCCCTTCTAGCACATCCAGAATTTTTTATTCTATCCCGATTTTCACTACCTGATCTTAAATCTTCACAATAAGACAGATTTTTCCTTGACTCGGGAAGCCTAAAAAACCAGACCTTCAAAATGAGAGTGGGAGAAAATCTTTATGGTTCCTCTGATTTTAACTGAAATAAAGTATGTCTAGGCTAATCCTGACTACTTCAGCCCTTCTAGCAAATTTAAAATGATTAGTTTTGCTCAAGGAAAATCCCTGGAAAATAAAAACTCCCTGTGAGAACTTCCCTGTAGGATAAGGTGTTTTGAAGGTTGGGAGAGGATTAGTCCGGAGTAAATCAAAGTGAGTTGATAAAACTTTGGTGCTAAAATATAAACATATATCATCCCCTGTATGATGCATACAAATTGATTTCCCCCACTTCAGAAATATTAAAATATAAGACATATGGTGAAAGGAAATTCAAAATTCGATTGCTCCCATCTTGTCCAAAAGAGATGATGAAAGGAAATTCATTTAAATGATTTCCCTCATCTCAACAAAGTGCAAATTTAAGTGGTGAAAGGAAATTCAATGGGAAATGTAGATAACTTCACTGGGGTACTAAACAAGCTCACTGGCATTGAAGCAATGTCTATGATATCTACAAGGTTGTTATACATGTATATAATGTACTTTGGTAGCTAGTTCTCTTTTCGACAAGATTTACATCCTAAACCAACAAGGGACTCCCAAAAACTAAATCGTTAATTTTTATTTTCCTTGATGTGAACAAAATCGACCAGAGTCTGATAGATCGGTTAAGTTTGTTTTGATTATCTTAAATAAATCCAAAATTAGTTTCAAAAAAAGAGAAACTATTAATAGCCTAAACTCAAGATGGGTGAATGATTAAGTTTTTGAAAGTTTTCTGAGACAAGGCTGAAGTCTTATTTCTTTCTATATGATTTTTCAAAGGTGTTTCCTGGAAGCCCAGTGATGACTCCATTAACCCAATAGAGGCACTTGGTCTACTATTTTTCCATGCCTCGCAGGGAGACACGATCCTCATATGGAGTCTATGTTGGAAAAATTTTAAAATTTTAAGCCTTAATGCGCATATAAGGTCCATCGTCGATTAAGTTTTCCCCGTCGATCGAACGACCCCTTTTTCCATGAGTTTTTTGAGCTTCCTGATTGTTAAAAAGGTTAAGCCTCTAGAGTATGCTTTAGATTTTTGGGCTTCAGAGTTTCACGCTTCGAGTGTTTCACCATGTAGCAACTCCAATGTCTCGATGTCCAAAAAGTGTTCTAAGGATGCTAGTCCCAATACATGTGTACCCCAAATAAGATTTGACACATCGTTATGGGTAATGGCCTGTCAAAAAAGTAATAAAGTTAATTCTCCTATGCATGAAACTGCAAATACCTAAAATCTAAACGCCAATTAAAAGTTAAATAGTAAGCTTCACGCATCTGGAGTTCGGATATTCACCATTCATCACACTCTAGATTCACGAAATATGAACTCCGAAAATACCGTAAACACTAAGCATGGTTAATTAAAGATTAAATACAATTAGCTAATGATTAATCACATCATGATTTCAAGTTTCGGAAATCTTATTTCGAGCTACTATAAAAATCCCGAAGTCCGAAAACCCAAAAATCACTTAATGATAAACACAATTAATTAATGGGTTAAACAAGATTATCTCGCAATTGAGTTTTCGCTAAACCGTGTTTTGGGAAGTTTCAAATCTTATTGATCCAAGATCCTGGTTGCAAAACCCCAAATATTAATGACATTAATTATGGCTCAACGAAAAGTATTTCGAATAAGATCGCAGATCACCCCCTATCTTTTTCATTAAAGTTAGTGAATACATTGTCAGTAAAGGTATTTATAAATTGATACACATAAGGTGAAAAAAGATATTGAATTTTGAATTCCATTTGCATTTTCATAGAACAACAATATTTAACAGAATAGGAAGTTTACACATTTCCCTATAACATGAAGCACAGTTCTAAGCTTACTACTATCATGGCTCCGCGGAAAATGGATAAAATGACTGGTGAAAGCATGAGAAAGAACACAGATGTCCTCTCAGACACATCGCCAAGAGATGTAGATACCGTGAAAGCATGGACGCAGGTGTTTGATATCCTACAATACGAGCTGATGAACTTCCTAGAAGAGTCGAGCTATGAGGTGACCGAAAAATCAGGTGATGAAGTGCAAATGCATAGTTTAACTAGAGATACATAAAACAACAATGCAACCAAGACTCATGTCATATAACGACATGATAGGATAGGCCCTGGAGAACATTGACGTCTCAACCAGGAGCATCTACAACTCACAAAAAGTTGTTGTTGGGTCTTTTCAACCGGAACATATATAGGTGATGTAAAAAATTTCCCCGGCTTTCAAATACAGTTACAATTTCGGTTTCTTAAGAGAGTTCGATGAAGAAGAGTTCATGCTAGGTGGAAAGAATTAACCTGACTTAATCAAGAACTGGTGGGTACACCCTGAGAAGTTCAAAGAATACATCCATGACATATATTCCATTGCATCATTAGACACCCATATAATGTATGTGGCCATGATGCTATGTAGAATTTTTGGGAAAGAAACCTCTTCTCACTTCCTGTTATCATGGGTACCAATCATGCATGAAGTTGCAGAGGGTTTTTATTTCAATTGGGACAAGATATTATTGGACAGTTTGGCCAAGGAAATCATTGAATATCAATCATTAAAATCCAAAGGGAAACCTGGCCCTTTCTACATGTCGACATACATTATGGATTCCATTTTTTTTATGACACCATTTCCTTTGATGAGCTGGAGATGGACTCCGACCAACACTGAGCCCATACATTTCTATCATTCCAAGCTATGGGAGGATAAAGCAAAATATTTCTTTTACGAAATCTGGAACTATGTGGTCATGTCGATGCATATTTCTCTCTATGGTTTCCCACCTCCCAACATTTCAGACAAGATCATGACCAACCTAGGGAAAATAGCGGACCGGTACATTGAGGAACATTTCTCCTACATCGGGTTTTTGGGTGTTCAGTACCCCCACAGGATTTACCAAAGTTTCTGCCAGATCGGCTGGTGTGTCGAGAGATAGCCTATCAAAATGTAACATGGGGAATAAAAAAATAATTAAAAGCAGTGCAGAAAAAGGTATGGCCGACCTTCCCTTTACAAATTGGTATGTTCTCATTGTTTGATTTCGGTCACTCAAAAGTTGAGACCGCAACACTAGAAAACAATAAGCTGGTTGATATTGAGTTCAAGAATCATGATCCCCATAAGATCATGGAAAACCACCTAGATCAATACAATCTAAAGATATAAGATCATGAATATTCCCCACAGGATGAAATATTCTGGAGAGTAAGGTCATACCAGGAGGTGTTGAGCAGAGTCCAAACTCTAGCTCCAGATAAATTAGTTGAGTTCTACAATTTCCAAAGACATAAAAGAAATAGTTTACCTAAAGTATTACAGGGAGAAACCTAGACACCTCCATCTACACATGAAGTTGTGAATCATGGTTTAGAAACAAGAAGTTCTAGTGGACAAGACACTTAGAAGAGTTTGGAGAAAATTGATGTTTTAACACAGAAAGAAAATACCACATTACCAAATTCACCTGGTAATCAAACTAAAGCTCAAATTGAAGATTTGTTAAAAAAGGGACAGGAAACACCACTATCCACACCAGATAAAATGACTACTAACACAATAGGGAAACATCCATCCACCGATATAGGTATTCCTATCAAGTCGGTAACACCTTTACAGTCGAGTCAGGGGAACCCAAATGCCAAAGTCATATTTATAGAATATCTTACTCCTATTTCGGCTGAATAAATGCCCCCTTTTGACTTCTTTTTCAGCAAGAAGAGGAGGGCTATAGCTAAAAGAGAAATGCAACAAAAGGAGGGTTCCACTATCAAAAGAAATAAAGTGTTGTATGATGGGAAAGCCTTAGATGAGGCAGACTTCGCTATGGAAATGACAGGCTCACTAGGGGATTTTTCCATGAAAAATCAATGCTTAGTAGGGAATATAGCGAAACAACTTAAACAAAAGAATCTGTTAGTGAGGCAATTGCAGAACCAAATAAAGACTGTGGAACAGAGTGTAAAAAATAATATGAACTAGCATTTTGATCAATTGAGAGCTTACGAGAGGCATCAAATTCAACAGCTGCAAGAGAGCATTGAGGAGTTTCAAAGGAATTCACAGGTTGATAGAGAATTAGCCACTCAACAAGAATAATTGATCAAACAACTTCAGGCCAAGGTACATTTAGATGAAGTTACAATAGTGGAGGTAGTATCTTTCCAAGCTCAAGCATTGGAGGTGCACGAGAATCTGGAATTAGCCCATCAAAACCTTTTTACGAAAGTGGAAGTTGTTCAAAGTTGTTATCAGGTGGCAAACCTTTCTCTAAAAAAAATTTACATTAAGGAGAGAGAATCCACTATAGCTCGAGCTATGTTCCAGGAGGCCATTTTAATAGATGTAAGGGATGAAATGGAAAAGATCCCTTGATTGTCTCTTTCAGAGAAAACCGGAGCTGACATAATCCTGAAGACATAGGAGACAAATATGGCTGAAAGAAAAAGATTAGCCGGGGAAGTAAATAAGGATTGTGAGGAAGCATTTCCTTCACTCGACAAGGGGTTACTAGACATTGAAATATATAGTATCTCTGAGTCCCTGGGGCAGATTGACATAGAAAAGAATCAACTTAATGCTAAGAAAAGAATAGAAGAGGCCCGTATGACCATCCAACAATTGAAACAAATCGACCTTATCCAGATAAACAGGTGGATAGTAAATCCTAGTTTACAGCCACAGACTATATCTTTGGAAGAAATGAAAATACAGGATAGGTTGCCTCATATAGAAAAGAAGCTGTATATTTTTGAGGTGAATGACACAACAAAACCTTCCAGGTTAGTAGTGCAACTAGTAAGCACATGTGTCCAATGTGTCGAACAAGGGAAAGCTATCACATTTGGAAACAAATGAGAAAACTCACACCTACTATTTGCATGAGTCATGATTAGATGCCAGTTGTCTCCAAGATGGAGGATATGAAGAAGAAACGTCTCTACCTACAGGAGAAGAGACAAAGTAAATGATTATGGGACATTTCAGTTTACATATTGTAATATTTATCATTTTAGGTTATCAGAAGTCTGACCGTTTCAAGTTGAGACCATTTTGTATAAATATATAAATCAAAGACTTATTTCAGGCTGCTTCTCGCCAGATGTAATAGAGAAAACTCTCCTTTTGTGAGTATTAATACAAGTGTAGGCATGGATTCCAACTTTTTTGAAGTTTGAGTTATGTGTTTCTCCTATATTTCATATCTCTAGCTTTCTTTATGTTATTCCTTGATAAGTGAGTGTTTGCAATTTAGTATTACTACTACTGCAATCACATTAAACCGATTATTTGATAAGAAAATAAATTTTCTTCTATATTCACTATAAGTAAATACAAGACCTGTGAGCTACTTGGATCATTATATCTCATATCCTTTCAAGGGTGAATTATTTATTTTCTTCCACTGTGAACAGGGTAAGATTCATATTCCATTGATGCCTCATTTTGCTTCACAGTTTTGTAAGTTTCTCCCACATCATCTGATTTTATAAAACGACTCAGACAACAAATTATGGCCTCTGTACTTCTCTGTAATTAATTTCATTTGAGGATTAATTATTATATAACTAATGGAAGAAAAATCACCTTTTAAATACATTCCTTTATATTTTTTATGCGTGAAATTTTTGTTTGAGCCTTAATTTTAATCTCATGAACAACATAAAGTTTGAAGAAGGTCCAAGGAAGTAGATGCTAGAATAAATTCCACTCTGGATCAAAATGTCGTTGGTAGAGAAAAGAATGATGTGCATGGAGCTCAATAGGATGGCTAAGTAAAAAAAACTCATCTCTGGGGGGTCTTTAGCAAAGGTGGGGAAAATGAGCCAGACGATGGATCTAGTGAGGAGTATCTAAGAATTTTTTAAGATGAGGCGAGGATTGGAATGGAATCAGAGGATAAGAGGAGAAAAAGAGTCGAGAGATACACAAGAATATATGAGATGAGAAGGAAAATTGAGCAAAGGAGTGGAGAAGAGTTATCCAAGGGTGTGCAGTGAGGTGTCAGGCCCATAATGAAGAGGAAAATCACACTAACTAGTGGTGTGGGAGAGGATGTTGTGCCAACATAGAGTACAGGAAAAAACATGTTTACGAAGAGGCTTGGAGTCGAAGACACCGATAGTGATAATAGTGGTATTGAGGGCCTAGGTGATGAAGCATGTACCCTATGGGAGCATGATGAATATTTCACACAACACCATCAGGTTCCAATCCGAAGAGAAGTTGGCACCCAACATAGTAGAATTACTTTGATCCAGAGAAAGGATGGCACATAGAGTGGCAACATGTTGAGAAGAGAAAGAGGTTATGCATAAGGTGGCATTGCACATACCATACTAGGAGATATGGCACACAGTGACAGTGCATGGATTGACTTGGGGATAGGTGCACATAGTTTTGGTGTGCAGTTGATTCTGGAAGAAAGGGAATAGATCATTGGTGTGCTAGAGAGAAGGAATATGGAGAATCCCCTAGTTGTGGGGGAGTTTTGTTGATACTTTTAGGTGGTCTTGCACGACTGCAAATTGATAGCTACTTGGGTCACCTCAAGAGAAGTTTAAGAAGAAGATGATATTAACCCCCTTTGTAATACCCCAAGACCAAGCCCCGATTGAAATTGAAAATATGTTTTATAGGCTGGTGATCCAGGTGATTATAAGCCAGAAGGCTTATGTGATTATTAGGTCGAATATCCTAGATGCTAAAGGCCAGTAAGCCTATTTTTGTATATGTAAACACTCATATAATTAATATAATACATAGTCACATGTAGACCAACCACAATAAAAGAGTATGAGGGACTAAAGTCCACTAGGAAGGGGAAGGGGAGGATAAGATCCTAGGAAAGGGGATAAGATAGAGGGATTATTTCCAAATGAATATTATAATATTATTCCTAAAAACTATGGTGAGGATAATTATTTTATCCTAAGTTCTTATGGGAAAGAGAATGGATCCTAAGTGGAGAGAAACGAGATCCTTCAGAGCCATGTGTCATCAAGGGCGCATGAAAATAATTGTGGAGGAAATTATTCCTTTTGGGGACTCACTAATCCATTCACGCACTCAGTCATTCACGCCATCAACTTTACTATTGGAGCATGCACACACTCTTTCAGCTACCCCATACATTTCCTGTTATCAGTAGTATCTTGTATCTTCCTGGGATGCATAATGCATTTGTACCTACCTGATCTAGTGTTGTACCTTTCTGTGATGAGCATCACCTGTTCCATGCCCATAATTTTGTTTCTTCCATCATCTGTGCCTTAATTGAATGTTGCTACTGTCATCACCATTACCTACACTTGGTTGACTTAAGAGTTGGATTGAAGAAGTGGGTTTTTAGGCCCATGGGATTTAAGAGGTGGGTTGTCAGGCTTGTGGATTGAAGAGGTGGGTTGTTAGGCCCATGTGAAACTCTCTCCAGGTGAGAGAATTGATGGGGAAGTAATTTCATAAGGGATCCCAACTGCATCTACAGTGCTCTGAGACTTCCTGTCCAACCTATTGCTGAAGCCCTGGAAGGGAAGTGGGGCAGCCAAAAGACTATTGAACAGAGAAGGGGCACACTTCCTAGGGTGGGACAGGCATGTGGTGAGTGGGAGGATGTAGGTTGTTAGTTTGGTTTGGATCCTTGGATGAAATCATTCCTATTGACTGTGTAGTATCGACCTCGTTAGAAATACCTTTACTCAGGTGAATTTTAGTCCTAACTTGGGGGTGACCCACTGCTGAGAGTTCTGAGCAGCATTGTCTAAGGCTGGGAGGATCATGGAAGGTCTACATGTAGTTGGTAGTCTTATATCAAAGATAAGTATCAATTGTGTGTTAATTTACATGTTATTTATTTATACATGTGTTTGTTTTTATGGGTTTTTCCTATGTATGTTGCATGTATATTTTTACTGTTATTTCTACATGAATTTGTGTATTTTCATAATATGTTTGTCTTCTTAAGTTTTATATATATTTGTATGGATGAAATTATTGTTTTTATAAAGTGGCATGACCTAGCATGGGTGGCTAGGTATGTTACAATATAATCAGTTATGCAAGAGTTTCTGTGTGGCATAACCCAATAGTCATAAGCTAGGTATGTTACAATTTGGTATCAGAGCTCCAGTTTCCAACATTGAGACTGGATGTTCTGAGAAATTTGATTGAGTCACTTGTGTGGAATTGGGAAAAAACCCCAATTTATGTTGTTAAAATTCGTGGAAAATTTGAAGAAATTGGCCAAGTGGTGAAAATTTCATAATTTAATACTTGTTCAGGAAAATTATGACCTAGGATTGGTTGAATTTGAAGCACAAGGAGTGCACAGGTGATTTCTCAAGTCACCAAAAGAAGAGGAATATCCTTATGAGAAGGTGAATAGGTGAGATCTGTTCAGGAGGGGACCAAATCCTTCAGAGCCATCAGATTTGGAAAAGGAGTGTGGTGGTTAACCCCTCAAGTCATTTGGACTTCGTTTCTTCAACAATTTTTAAGTCTTTGAAAAAAAGGAGGTAAAAGCTCTGAAGCTCCGAAGTCCCAAAGTGAATCTATGCCATAGATCACTGGGAGGAGTACTTGACCATCGGATTTGGCCAAGGACAGATCTGGGCCGTTAGATCAAGCACAGATCAAGAGGTGAGGCACAATGGAGAATATTAGATCCTGACTACCATATTTATGCGTGAGCGAGTGTGGGTCATAGATCTCATGGCAGTTCGGAGGTTCATTACTCTGGGAGAAGTGAGTCCTTAAGCTACCAGGAAGAAAATCTCGTGAAGCCCTGAACTCAGGAGAAAATATGGACCATTTGTGTTTTGGGACATGTGCCCGCATATTAGCGATTATTCGCTAATTTGATGTTCGAGAAATTTGTAGTGGTTTGTTGAGAGTTTCCTGAAGCCCCGAAACTACTAAGTATTAGAGTAAATCAAGACTTTCCATTGTGTATAAAACATGTCTACAAATTATCACGTATTCAGGCTTTGGGAGGATTGTGGGTGAAAATTTATGAAGTCCCGGAGCATCGAAGTAGTAAATCTTCGGAGAGTGGTGGTTCAAAAGATTTTCCATTTCTGCATTCGAGATTTTTAAAGTGTTCTAGTGTGGAATCCTCCAAAGCCTGGAGTCTCAAAGTCACAGAGTGTAAGAGTGATGTGGATTGTTGACGTCACATAGGGTGACGTGGAACCACTTTATGTGTTCCATGTGTCATCATGATTCATTCTTTTCAAAAACAAATTGTGCCAATTAGAACTTGACACGTATCACCCGTTGATTGGGCATGTGTCATATCCATATTTTTTCCACGTAGCATCCCCTAGTGCATAGTTGATAAGAAGACCCCAAAATTTTGGAAATTTGACATTTGGAGGAAATTTTGGGTAGTGTGGACAAATCCTTTGAAGCTCGAAGTTACGAAGCACAAGATCCCCGAAGCTCCAAAGAATCATTTGTTCTAAATTTTGCCAATTTATTATTTGGGGGAAATGAAATGTGATGAAGGTGAAACTTATGAAGCCCAAAGTCCCAGAGCCCCAAAGTCCGGAAGCTCTAGATAATATCCTTTCAGCTAAGTGCTTGGTCATATCTTGTGGTCATATGATATTTTGGCCAAAGTAAAGGGAATAGTGCCCAAATTTTTTATTTTAATGAAAGGAAATGGCTTAGAGAAGGATCCCACATATTTCTGAATTGTACGGACCTGCAAATAAGAGAAATTACAGAAGCCTATAAACCTAAAAAGAGGATCTAACACGAGTCTAAGAGCTAATTCATCTCTGAAGAAGAAGAATAACTATATAGGGATTACCTCTTGAGAAGCAAAATTTTCAAATACTCATAACTTCCTACTCAAAACTCAGAATTGAGCATGGAAGAAGGAATTGGAAAGATCTTGAAAAGTATAATATAACTACTCACTCAGAAAATTGACCTAGGAAGGCAATTTTCAGGAAAATTAGAACAAAGAATTCTAATGTATTATGGAACCAGAATTGAGCATAATTTCCTGAAGTATTTAAATCAATCAACCTACCAAAGTTTTGTTAGCTGCACATTTTGCAGAGTTAACAACAACTAGATTAGATCAGGGTCAACACAGAGGTCATAGGGATGGAAGATACAGAGGGGGTGTACATATAGGAAGATGAGGTCATAGGGATGGATGTACATAGGGGTAATGAAGGTATAAACTCAAATAGACATGGAGAAGGAAAGGAAGAAAACATGAACTTGGTAGAGACCATTAAAAATATGCGAAAGGATGTCCAAATCTATAAATATGATAATGAAATGCTTATGAAAGACAAGGATCAATATGAGGACTTCAATATAAATTTAATACAGAACTTGGACATAATAGAAAAGAAGATGGATAAGGATAATGACTCAAGAAAATCAGGAAGTCACAGGTCTCCTGATGAGAAAGGAAGAACAAGAAGTGCTAGAAGGCATCACCATCACTCCCCAAGGAATTCCACTAGGAGAGAGCATAGTAGCTCAAGTCCATCCCTTGTCAAAAAGCATAAAAAGAGGTCTGGGGTGGATGAGCTACAAGAAGAAATGAACACAATCAAACCTCATATGTTTGAAGGTGAGCACAAGGAGGATGAAGATGCAAAGACATGGCTTCTAGGGATGAGAAAGTATTTTCAATTACGTAATTATTCTTTACATGCAAAATGAAGAATTGTTATTTATCAACTCAAGGGAAAGGAATCCATTTGGTGGGACCAACTTGTGCAAGTGCAACACATTAAAGAGAAAAATGTTACTTGGAAGGATTTCAAGAAGTATTTTGAAAATAAATACTTGACTAAGAGATATTATGACAAGAAAATTAAAGAGTTCTTTGAACTGAAGCTTGAGAGTATGACCATAGATGAGTATGAAAGAAAGTTTTTAGAAATGCTAAAGTATGTCTCTTTCATCAAGGATGAGACAATAAATATTCAAAGGTATTTGAGTGGGCTTCCATCATTCATCAGTGACAAGATACAATATGATGATCCTAAAACTTTGGAGGAGACCATAAGGTGAGATAAATTTCTATATGATCGACATAAAGGAAATCCAACTTTCCAAAAATATTGGGAAGACAAGAAGAAGTAAAAGATGGAATAGAGGAAGAAGGGGACTAATTCACCATTATTTAGAAATAGTCTTCAGGGACAACCAACTTCTAGAGAGACCAGAACGATTTAAACACGGGAAAAAGGCCAAGGAAACCACCTATTCAATGTTGGGGTTGTAAGGAAGATCATAAGTATAGATATCTTCCTCAAAGAAGTGAAAAAGTGAAAGATTTTTACAATGTACAACAAGCTGAAAGAGTGGAGGAAATGGGAAGGAATGTACCCGAGATCTATGTAGCCCTGGAAAATAAGCAAGCAGAGTTTCAGTCACATATGATTGAAGTGGAAGGTATGATCAACAACCAAACCATTGCTATTTTAATTGATTCAGGGGATAGTCATATTTATATAGATCCTAAGATGGTGGAAATACTTAATTTGCCAAGAAGCAATCATGGAAAATATTGGTTGGTGGAACTGGCTACCGGAGTCAAAAGAAAAGTCAATGAGATGGTTAAGTCATGCCTAGTGGACATGAATGGACTGAGCACCAAGGAATATTTGAAGATATTGCCTTTAGGTTCCTATGAGTATCTAATTGGTATGGATTGGTTGGACCAAAACCATGCTATCCTAGAATGTTATAAGAAAGCATTTACTTGATGGGATGAAGAAGGGAACCTAAGGACAATACAGGGAATTCCCAGGGCCATAGCTTTTAGAGAAATTTCATCATTGCAACTAAAGAAATGTTACAGAAAAGGGTTTCAAATATTTGCAACTCATATGGAAGAAACACCTAAGGATAAGTTGTCAACTATTGAAGATTATGCAGTCCTAAAGGAGTTTTAGGATGTATTTAAAGAAATACAAGGATTACCCCCTAAAAGAGATATTGATTTCTCTATAAATTTGATGCATGGAGCAACTCCAGTATCCAAGACCCCTTACAGGATGAGTACACCATAATTAAAGGAGTTGCAAATTCAACTTGAAGATCTTCTGAGGAAGGGGTTTATACACCCAAGTGTGTCACCTTCGGGTGATCCAATATTATTTGTGAAGATAAAGGATGGAACATTGAGACTGTTCATTGACTTCATGGAGTTGAAAAAAGTAACTGTAAATAATAAGTATCCTTTTCCAAGGATCGATGACCTCTTTGATCAATTGAAGAATGAAAACATATTCTCCAAGATTTATCTCAGGTCAGGTTATCATTAGGTAAGAATTAAAGAAGAAGACATTAGTAAGACTACTTTCATAACAAGGTATGGGAATTATGAGTTCACAGTGGTGCCATTTGGGTTATCAAATGCACCAGTTGTCTTCATGTGTTTAATGAATGGTATTTTCAGAGAATACTTAGATAAGTTTTTCATTGTCTTTTTGGATGGCATTATTATATATTCTAATTTGGAAGAAGAGCATGAAAAACACTTGAGGATGGTACTACATGTATTAAGGGAGCATCAGTTGTATGAAAAATTGAGAAAGTGCTCATTTTATCAGAACCAAATTCACTATTTGGGGCACATCATATCAGAGGAAGGGATAACAGTGGATCGTGAAAAGATTGAGTCCATTAGAGGATGGTCAACACCAAATTATGTGATAGAAGTTATATCCTTCATGGGCCTTGCAGGCTACTACAAAATGTTTATTGCAGGATTCTCAAAGATTGCACACCCGATCACTTCCTTACAAAAGAAGGGATTGAAGTTTCTATGGAAATTGGAGTGTGAAACGAGTTTCCAACACTAGAAGAAATTATTAACCAGTGCTCCAATACTAAGGATTGTTGAATCTTGATCCAAATGAAGACTTAATTGTATGCACAAATGCATGTAAAGAAGGACTTCGTGGAGTCCTCAGTCAAAATGGGTATGTTGTATGTTATGAATCAAGGGATTTGAAGGAGCGTGAAGGGAATTATTCCACTCATGATTTGGAGTTGGCAGCCATAATGCATGCCTTGAAGAAGTGGAGGCACTACCTCATGGGGAAAAGGTTTGAGCTGAGAAAAGACCATAATATTCTGAAATATTTATTTGACCAACCAAATCTAAATGCTAGGTAGAGCAGGTGGTTGGAATTTCTCAGTGAATATGACTTTGATATAAAGCACATCAAAGGAAAAGAGAACAAGGTGGATGATGCACTCAACAAGAGGTTGCATGAGGTGCATGCTACAACCATTATCATGCACCAATAATATTTAAAGGAAATAATCTTGGAGGATGCAAAATCATATTTGCAATACATAGAAATAACAACAAGGTATTTTGCAGCAAAAAAGTGAAGACTACAATATGGGAAATGATGGGATTCTCATGGATAGAGGTAGAATTTATGTTCCAAATTCCAAATAATTGAAAAATATGATATTGAGAGAACTTCATAATGTACTGTATGTTGGACACCTAGGGTATCATAAAACTATTGCAGTTGTCAAGAGCCAATATAATTGGCCAGGCATGAAGAAATAAGTTACTAAGTACATCACCAAATATTTGGAGTGTCAAAAGGTCAAGGTTGAGCATAGACACCTAGCTGGGTTGCTGCAACCATTACCCATGCCTGAGTGGAAATGGGAAGTGGTAACTATGGATTTCATCACCAAACTTCCTAGAACAAGGAAGCAACAAGATTCTATCATGGTAGTGGTGGACAAGCTTACTAAAGCTATCCATTTTATTCCAGTGAAGCTAACTCACAAGGAAACCAACATTGTTGATATTTATATGAGGGAAATTGATCGATTGCATGGTATACCCAAGACAATTGTGTTTGACAGAGATCCAAAGTCTACATCAAATTTCTGGAAAGGATTATTTAAAGGATTTGGAACAAATTTGAATTTAAGCACAACTTATCATCTATAATTTGATGGACAAATAGAGAGGGTGAATCAAGTGATTGACGATATGCTGAGGATGTATGTGATGGGTAAAACATAAAAATGGGAAGACTACCCACACTTGGTAGAGTTTTCTTATAGCAATGGGTACCAAGCATCTCTAAATATGAGCCCATTTGAGGCAGTTTATGGAAGACGGTGAAACACACCTGTAAGATGGGACAACCTAGCAGATAGAGAAGTGGTTGGGCTAGAATTACTCAGGGAAATGGAAGAGAAAATATCGAAAATAAAGCATAATTTAAAGGCTTCTCAAGAAAGGAAGAAAATCTATGATAATAACGACAAAATTCATAGGGAATTTAAAGTGGGTGATTATGTATTCTTGAAAGTGAAGGCCAACAAAAGTTGGTAAATTGCTCGAAGTTGGCAGCTCGTTATCGTGGGTCGTTTGAAATCCTAGAGAGGATTGGGCATGTAGCATATATGCTTGAATTACCTGCATCAATGTCTATTCATAATGTATTCCATGTGTCATTGCTCAAAAAGTAAATTCCTAATGATAATCATGTTATTGATTGGAATGTGATTCAGGTGGAGCAAGAAGGTGCTTTTCAAGTGCATCTGGTGTGCATATTGGATCGAAAGATCAAGCAGCTCCAGAATTGAGCCATAGAGCTAGTAAAGGTCCAATGGACCTGGTACGGTCCTGAGAATGCAACTTGGGAGAACGAGGATGCTATGTGGGTAGAATACCTGCATCTTTTTGAATTTTTTTGAAAATTTTGGTGATAAATGTGTATATATATTTCATCGTGGACAATGCATAAATAAGGGGAGGGGAATGTAATACCACAAGACCGAGCCCCAATTTAAATTGTGAATATGTTTTATAGGTTGGTGAGCCAGGTGATTATAATATAGAAGGCTTATGTGATGAGTAGGCTGGAGATCCTAGATGCTAAAGGCCAGTGAGCCTATTTTTGTATATCTAAACACTCATATCATTAATATAATACATTGATGTGTGTAGACCAACCATGATAAAAGAGTATGGGATCTAAAATCCAGTAGGTAGGGGAAGGGTGGGGATAAGATCCTAGGAAAGGGGATAAGCTAGAGGGATTATTTCCAAAGGAATATTATAATATAATTCCTAAAGACTATGCTGAGGATAATTATTTTATCCTAAGTTTTTATGGGAAAGAGAGTGAATCTCAAGTGGAAAGAAATGAGCTCCTTAAGAGCCATGTGTCATCAAGGGTGTTGGGGTGAGAAAAAGGTATAAATAATTTCCTTGATTACTTTTGTTTGTGATATATTCTTTGTTGAGTTTTCTATTAGTTTGAAGTAATTAGGGAAGAAAATGGTTAAAAATCTCTTAGGAAATAATATTAAATAATATTGGATATTTTCTGAACTTTGGTTTGAATTGTGTTGATTTTATGCAGAAATGGACAATTGTTGTTAAATGAAGATAATTAAGAAGATCATGAAGATGCACATACCATTGAAGATCAAAGAAATCAGGCACAAAACGGTTCAAGGAAGATTTACTTTTTATCTTGCAATCTTCATAAATACTAAAAGCAATCCTGAGGATCTCTCAATCCTCAAGATAGCTTAATTTACTTAACTCATTGTAATATATAAAGAATAGTAAACAATAGAGAGATATTAGAATTCAAATATCTTAATTATTGACACTTTGTACAACAATCCCATTGCAAATGACTTATCAATTATGGAATTAATGGAATCTTCAAGCGTTTTGATCATTTCTGCGTAGTGAGTTTTTCGTAGCAGTATCTTATGAAAATAGTGGGCCTAGTCGACATGAGTTACTATCTCATCTGTAATCTTATCAATTTTGTTATAATTCTGTGATTTGATCTTCCCTTCAATAGTTAATATAGACTCGCCAATGTGTTGATTCTTTTATGAATTGGTTGTGTTGTTCCATTTGCAGAAGAGTAGATGTTCCATTTGAAGATTATTGATTGTTGTTCCTTTTCCATTTTCTGTCAATTTATCGCTTGTGAATTCCTTTCATTTAAATTCACATTTGTTGTTCCTTTCATTTAAATTCACATTTGTTTTTCCTTTCATTTAATTCGCATTTGTTGTTCCTTATTATTCATTAGATCATTGTTCCTTTCCAATAGATTAATTAATCATTGAGAGATTGATTCATTAAGTTTTTTCATAGACTAAATTGTTGTTTCTTATATAGATGAATTAATTTAGTAATTGATTGATGTTTTGATTCATGGTATGTTATTGCTCAAAATATATTTATGTCGATTGAGTTATTAGTTTCATAGTTTGTAGTTAATGTGTGAAGAACTTGATTATTGAACTAATTTATATATAATCATATTTGATGTAACTGAACTATCTACACGATTTAAAGCTCTATGACTATCTTCATAGACTTTTCTGGAAATCTTAAAAGAAAAGACGAATCCTCGGTTGATAAATTAATGTCAGACTAAAGTTGTTTTTAGGACATCTTTAGAGGCAAACATTTTGGTGTTGTTGCTGGGGAGAATGTCAAAGATAATATAGGTTGTGTCTCTGAAGGATGAGGTATTGAAAATGAAAGGTAAGAACCTACACAGGAAACAAGTAAAATGCTTGTGCCAACACCTACTTTCAGTTGATGCATAGAGGTTACATAGGTGCATATAATTTGTGTCAGTGTGTATGACTAAGAAGAAAGAACCTGGAAAAAAAAACCAATACCCAAAAATACAAAATCTCGGGGCCCGGTGCCCCCTAGAAGGAGCACTTTCATAGATGAAATTATCCGAAAAGATGAATATAAAGCCTTGGTTGGACCTCAAAAAGGTTCTACCCAAGTCCCTTAAGAAGAAACTTCACCAACTGTAGCTCATGTTGAGGTTCATAGCGGAACTGAAGGAACTGAACAGAGTTTCCAAAATACACATACTCCACTTTTCAGTTCTTTAGGTGAGGGAAATTCTTGTAATTTGAAAGAAGGAGAAGGGGAGACCAGTGGAATTGTTGAGTCAAACCCACCACCACCTGAACCTAGATCTCCTATGATTTTGGAAGGAGAAGAAGCACCTGAAATCCAAGACATAGGTAGCACAATCAAATCTCCTAAGGGAACAAGTAATCAAGCACCCTGAATAGAACACCCAGACCAAGAAATCCCTGACGATTATTGGCACATTTTCGACCAAATGGCACAACAAAATCAACTGTGACCCCAGACTTCCACTTTGGAATATCCTATAGTTGATCCTATTGCTAATGTCCCAATGAAATCCATTCCACTGCATAATCTTCCAACCTTCAATGGATTAATCTCATAGGACCCTGACACATTCTTATTCGAGTTTGATGTCCTGTGTAGAGGCTATGACTATACCTCCGAAACCCTAAAACTAAATCTATTTCCTTCCACTTTGAAAGGAGAAACTTTACAACGGTTTATGCAACTGGGGGGAGGAACTATAAATTCATGGGATGAAATGAAACAAGCCTTCCTTACAAAATATCAAGACTACTATAGAACCATGGATTTAAAGGTTGAAATCTTTGAAATGACTGCAAAAGAAAATGAAACACTAGAAGAATATGTTTAAAGGTTTCAATATAACTTGTAGATATCAACTTATGGTACACTATCAGGTGAGGTACTTAAGGCCACTCTAATAAAAAGTATGAAGGATGAATGGGTAGAAACGTTAAATTTGATGGGAAAAGGAGACATTTATCAAGAAATGTATGATGACATTGTCCAATTGTGTATCAAGTCTTTACATGATAGTACACGAACCAGATTGGGAATACGAGCCCCCATCACTAGAAATAGAAACATTACTAATGGGAGTTCCACCCGAGCAGAAATTCGTAATCTTTTAGAAAATTTTAAAAATGACATTTTGGGTACTCTGACTACATAATTCGATGTTCTGCAGGTCAAACATAAAAAAGTGGAAGTAGAACAGTCATTGGATATATTTTTTCCATGGTGCAAGAGGAAACATGGTTCAAGGGAGTGTCCCTTGGACATGGTTTAGACCTACACTATTTGTGCCAAAGACCATGCGACAGAGAAATGTCCATTGTTTCTAGGATTAAAGGTTGTCTTTAAAGAAGGAGAAGAGGAAACAAAACTGGTATATATGATGTCTCAGCGTCGCCAAAGGAAGGATCATCCCCCATGTATGCTACAAGATCCTTTTTCTTTGTTTT
>ML793983.1:410815-437810 GCA_009831015.1 Picea engelmannii | reverse complement strand
GGGTCCATTACCCAAACATGGGGTCTCCAACTTCTCATGGCCATAACTCTCTAACCGTGAGGAATTATGTGACATTCCACATACCACCGGAAATGACATGACAAGCACTATCCATATAGGATATTTTACCTGACAAATCCACTTTCCTTCATATCATTATTCCACAATTAAGCATGGGCTCTCTTACTCCACAAAGCGTCTTCCCGTGAGGGCTTTCACCATAAGGGGACCACTTTGGAGTTCATCCATATTTAATTTTTATCAACCGTGACAAAACAATAATGAGTCATATTTACATCAAACAATATTGAGTCCATTACCCAAACCTTTGTGCTACGGGGATTTCTTCAAGGGTTGACATCAATGAAAACCAACCTTAATCAATACCCCTATCCTTCACAGTGGACTAGCACAACTGTAAGATAGATAGAGAGGTAGTGGGGGGGGCATAAGGCCCATAGTGATAATAGTGGAGGCCATTCAATGTAAGGTGGACTAGGTCCACTATATTGTTAAATAAGGCCCACTATGATAGTTAGATATAATAAATGGGTAGTTAGATATAATAAATGTAAGTGGACTTCTGAGAAGGTTCTACTTCTAGAAGATTACTCCTCTAGAATGTTCTTAGGTGATGGTAGCACTATATAAAGGGGTTCAAACAATGTAATGGGATATGAAGAGAAATATTTTATTTGGAGTGGTAGCTCAATAGGAGCATGCCCCCTCGAAGAGGAAAGTGAACAGGAGAGGATCCCTTCCATAATACGATCCATTGTATGGTGTTGTCGTACAGTAAGGGTTTGATAGTAATAAAAGAGATTTTGCATATTTTTCTTGTATGTTCTTTGTGGTGATTTTGTATTCATTTCTTAGGTTCATAACAAGTGGTATCATAGCACTTTTTTTGGCAGATATTGTGGGCAAATATTTTTTATTTTTGCAGATTTGTTTTTCAGAGAAGAAAAAAAGAGGGCCGCGACATTCCATAAATTTCCGGTATATTTATGTGAAAAAATTGCAGAAACATGTTGTATATCTGAGTTCCTCTAAAAAAAAACCCAATTTGAAAAAACAAATTGTCTAAAACGAAGTCCGAGAAGTCAAGATATTGAAGTTTTAAAATCTACAATTTTCAGGGTTTTTTCCGCAGACGACAGCGTGATTTTTTTTTTATTTCTGTAGCAGATGGAGGCAAAATTTTCCCAAACAAATTAGAGATCTGAGTTCCTCTCACAATTTCACCCAATTTCAAAAAAACAATCAGCCAAAACAGAGTCCAGGAAGTGAAGTTATGAGCATTTTAAATTCAACATTGTTTTAGGGTTTTTCGAGAAAAAGCCGCGATTTTTTGTCGTAACTTATTGTTCTATTTTTTGGGTTTTTTCATGACAGATGCAGGACTGAAGAATTCACAGGGTGCTTAGATGGATATTTCCTCTCAATCCCTTAAATAAATTATACAAATTACTGAAGCATTCAAATCCCAATTGTATGACACATTGGCTGCTAGATTGCATGACCTTGCAAATGGCCTCAATGATAGTATTTGTAGTATCCAAGATGCATTGGATAACATGCATGAGATATTTCTTATGGTGGACATTAGGGATAAATATAATCAAGAAATATATGCTTGGTATGATTTTTAGGCCGATTGTGATGATTGGTATATGGATAGTTGTCATTTCTAGGATGACAACCACTTTCATATTTTATTTGATGACTCTAATCCTCCTTCTGTAGAGATCATCAATGTGACAAATCGAGAGCCAATGATTATTACCAGTGTCCATCCTGCATATTCTACAGTGGTATTATTCCTTCCAGATTCTTCTATGACAATTTTCCACTATGTGGATGGATCTTCTTATTTGGATCCACATGACACGTTTCAATCTTTGACGCATCATTTTGAGTTAGTTATTGGGTTCCAAAATATTCCACGTGGAGTTCACATGTGCACTTGGACATGGGACCTGGGCTTACAATGGTGGTTTGACTAATTCATCATGGTGTCTTTCCTTTCTACATGGGACCTTGGTTCTCCAGTCTTCTTCAACATTATGGTCCACAATTATCCATGGGACCCTGGTATATGGTTGTACATCAAGCGTTGAGGACAAAACTTTCATAAGGATGATAAAATGTAAGGTAGATATAGAGGTAGTGGGGGGGGCATAGGTTCCATAGTGATAATAGTGGATTCCATTCAATGTAAGGTGGACTAGGTCCACTATATTATTAAATAAGGCCCACTATGGCAGTTAGATATAATAAATGGGTAGTTGGATATAATAAATGTAAGAGGAATTCTTAGAAGATTCTACTTCTAGAAGATTCCTCCTCTAGAATGTTCTTAGGTGATGGTAGCACTATATAAAGGGGTTCAAACAATGTAATGGGATATGAAGAGAAATATTGTGTTTGGAGCTGAAGCTCATTAGGAGGAAGCCCCCTCAAAGAAGCAAGTGAATAGGAGAAGATCCCTTCCATAATAGGATCCATTGTATGGTGTTTCCCTACCTCAAGGGTTTTCTCTATTTCTTGTCTTCATGTTATGGTGAATGGTTTATGGTTTATGTTTTGGTATTATTGAAGTATATTTGCAGATCTGGTATAGGTACTTAACAACAGCTGCTCAAGCCCCCAATTCGACTCAAAATTGGCAGCGGCCCATGAGACTGACAAATAAACCTATGGGAATGGTTCCTCAAGATCAACCCACTTTACAAGCTCCACTTCAATTTCCCCAAAACCCCCGACCTCAAATACACTCTCAATTACTAGCTCAACCCAACCCGAATCCTAATAACAAACCAATCCAGCTCGTGCAAATTGTTGAGAATTTAGAAGGTGGAAAACACTCTGTAGGGTGCAATGAAGTTCGGTTGGGATCAAGGTGTATAATTTCTCCCAAGGAAAGTGAAATTCATAAAGAATAGGAGAATGAGAATGATAGACAACCAACAATGAAACCATCGACTGTGGTCATAATAGAAGAAACAAAACAGTGGGAAAATACAATCAAGCAACAAAATCATAATAAAGAAGTAATTTCTCCTCCCTCGTTTCTCGAAAGTTTAACGATAGAAAAACCAACTGTATATCCCAAATTTGATATCGTTGGGGAACTAAAAATCTATGTGTTAAAATCCCACTCCTATAGGATTTATAAGACATTCTTATTTATACAAGAAAAATTAAAGAATTATGTCAGAATAAGCCCAAGAGGAAAACTAAGAATCCATCAACTGTCCACATGGTAGGAAATTTGTTCGATCTTATTCTAGGCAAACATGATCCAGTTAAATACACAAACCTAGGAAATCTCGTGGTAATGGTTCAGATACAGGGTTGTTGTTTTCCAAATACACTAGTGGATTTGGGGGAAGCTATCAATATTCTGACCACCGAGACTTGTAATGTCATGGGTATCACCTCCTTCGAACCTACTTCAACTATGTTAGAATTGGTTGATAAATTAGTGGTTAAACAAGTCGGCACCTTACAAGATATAGAAATATCAGTCGACTCTTGGGAATACCCAACTGATTTTCTAGTTATCAACCCAAGAAGTAGACTAGATGGACACCCATTAATATTGGAATGACCATGGATAGCAACGATAGATGCATACATAGGATGTCGCATAGGCAACATGAAAATTGCTCGAGTAAGTTCTATAAAGAACTTTATCTTGTATCCTCCAGCTAAACCAATTATACCTATCATGAGTCAGTAGTTACAAGACCTAAATATCCATAAGAAAACCTATGATCTCCTCTCACACTAGAAGAAGATCTTGGGCTCAAAAACCAACTAGAAGATGATGTGATCAACAACTTCATTAACAACCCAACTGTTATAGGCAACCCAACATTTCAAATGCTAAAAGTTGTTTTAGATAATGAAGCATAGGGATATCCTTTGAAATAATTCATGGAGCAATAGATTCTCACTATTGATGCCCATAACAACATTATATTTGAAATCACACCAGGAAGATTTTTGAATATTAATGCCAATTTGAATGAACAACAACAACAACAAAAATTGATTCAGATCCTTTCTAAATACCAACATGATTTTTCTTGGGAGTATATCGACATGAAGGGCATTGATCCCCAACTATATACACATCATATATATATATCGAAAAAGATACCCGACCCATCCGAAATCCCCAACGAAGATTAAACCCTCATTTGAGGGACATTGTCAAAGAATTATAGAAAATGTTGGATGTAGATTTCATATATCCTATTTTAGACAGCTAGTGGGTCTCCCAAATGGTAATCGTCCCTAGAAGGAATGGTAAATGGAAAATATGTGTATACTACAGAGAATTCAATAAAGATACCCAAAAGGATCATTTTCCACTACCTTTTATTGATCAGGTCCTTGATACTTTAGCAGGGAATCAATTTTTTTCCTTCCTAGATGGTTTTAGCGGTTATAATCAGATTTGGATTGCTCCGGAAGACAAGGATAAAACTACATTCACATGTCCTTGGGGTACCTTCGCATATCAAGTATTTCCCTTTGGATTATGTAATGCTCCAACTACATTCCAGAGAGTTATTTTAAACATATTTTATGATTTAATTAATGAAGGACTTGAAGTTTATATGGACGATTTTATCCCTTATGGCACTGACTTTGATCAAGCTTTAAGAAATATGGAGAAGGTACTGGAATGATGCATTGGTACTAAGATATGTTTGAGTCATGAGAAATTTCATATGATGATGACTGAATGTGTGGTACTAGGAAACTATGTTTTTGCAGATGGAATCAAGGCAGACCCAACAAAAATAGAGGTAATCCTTGAATTGCCTACACCTTGTAGACAGATCGAGGTACATAGTTTCCTTGGCTGTGTAGGATATTATTGCAGATTCATAGAAAAAATTTCAAGAATAGTCGCACCTTTACATGCTTTAACTGGTAATGTGGAATTTCATTGGTCTAATAAGTGTGATGTTGCATTTGCAGAGCTTAAAAGGTTAGTTTCAACAACACCGGTGTTGAGAGGACTGAACTAGAAGTTACCATTTCACATCTCCTCAGACGCATCGGATATCGCTATAGGAGCTGTCCTTGGACAGGAAGAAGATAAGAAACCTTATGCTATTTATTTTATCAGCAAAAATCTTACTCCCGCCGAATTAAATTACACAATAACCAGATTTTGTTTTTAGCCGTTATACATGCTATTAATAAATTTCTCCACTATACAACAAGCTATCTGGTAATTTTGTATATTGATCACTATGCTATTATATATTTATCCAAAAAACCAATTACTAATGGACATGTTACTCAATGGTTGTTGTTGTTGTAGGAGTTCAACATCATCATTAAGGATTGGCCAGGAAGAGAGAATATTGTTGCAAATTTCTTGTCTCATGTACCCAAAACAGATAACTCCTTGACAATTGAAGACCAATTTCCAGACAAACACTTATTCGATGTGACTATTAAGAGGCCTTGGTACGTTGATGTGGTGAATTATCTGGCAGTTGGGAAATTACTAGCACACCTGTCATCAAGAGAAAGGAAATGAATTGTTCAGCACAGTGCACAGTTCAGTTGGATTGGTGGATATATTTTTCACACAAGGTCTAATCTTCAGATACAAATATGTATCAAAAACGATGAAATTCATGATGTCTTGAAGGAGTGTCACGATGAGCCCTATGGCAGACATTTTACAGACCGCAGAACTTGGCATAAGGTTTTACAGATAGGCTATTATTGGTGCTCAATATTCAAAGATGAAAATAAGTATGTCCAGTCCTATGACAACTATCAAAGGATGGGCCAACTAGGCCAAGCTGATGAAATTCCCCTACAACCACAAGTGGTGATGGAACCTTTCGAGAGATGGGCACTAGATTTTGTTGGTACCTTTAACCCAAAATCAAACCAAAAGTCTTATATACTAGTTGCAACAGACTATATGACCAAGTGGGTAGAAGAAATGGCCTTGCCAAACACAATTGAGGAAGCAGTCACTAAAGTTTTCTTTGAACTATTTGTACGCTATGGATTACTAAGGGAATTAATCACAGATGGAGGGTCGTAATTTAAAGCACATAAAATCTCATCCACTCCACGCAATTATCATATTAAACATAGGGTTACCTCCACATACCACCCACATTAAAACAGACAACTGGAAAGTACCAATAAAGTCTTGGAGGGAATCTTGACAAAAACAGTCTCAACAAATCGTCAAAATTGGGCAGTCGAGCTTCCAAATTACTTATCGGCCTATTGCACAACATGGCGTAACACTACTGGCTACTCTCCTTATCACCTATTCTTTGGAAAAGATCCTATCTTTCCAATTGAATTTGAGATCAAGACTCTAATAATGGCCCAGGAAATTGGATTGGATCTTACAGAAGCACACACTCGGCGCTTACAATAGCTCAATGAGTTAGATGAAGCATTCTTGTTTTCCCTTCAGTGTATAGTTGTTATTTAGCAATAGAGATCCAGCTAACACAACAAGAATATCAAGAAGAAATCCTTCTAGAAAGATGATTGGGTGCTTCTCTATGATTCTAGATTTCAGGATTTTCCTAGGAAGTTGTAGACAAGGTGGCTGGGACCATATGAAATCAAGGAATTTCATGATAATGGAATTTTCACTTTAGTTACCATCAACGAGTCTGGTTTTCCTTTTCTGGTAAATGGACATCGGCTACAACTCTACCACAACTTCTTTCAAAATAATATTTTTGCCAAGAAGTAAGTAATGATCCTACTGTTCATATTTTAGTTGGTTGGGATGGTAACCCAGAAGCTTCAACTCCATGAAAGTTTTCTTTTTATCATCATTGTACATATTGTATATATTTTTATTTAAATATTTGATTGAGTTTTAAGTTTTTATTTTCTAGGAAAGTCACTATAAAGAGCTTTGGAGAACACAAAAACTAGAAAGGATGACTGTAATGAAATATAATTATCACTCTTTTATGTTCCTAATTCAAACTTCAAATTTCTCTTGTTTCACTTTGAAAAATCCATTGAATATAAACCTTGTTTTATATAGGAGATGAATATGTCATGTTTCGCAACAAAGAGTCAGGTGATTGCACTAAAATAATGCACAACTATAACTATAGTAAATAGAAATGAATGCATGAGACCGTAAACCATCCAATATATTGTATTCTCCCGATCATTGAATAAACCTAGCCATAAAATAGAATGAATTTGGTTGATGACTAATCATTCCTAGATTTACTAAGAAAAATAATTCTACAGGAGGTATCCAATTACTTAATTAGATGGTTAAATTTGAACATCATCGTCATCTTCCTTGAACGTAACAGTTGTCGTTCCCTTTGTTGCAACTGTTTTTCCCTTTGTGGGTAGTTTTGTTCATCTGAATGTAACAACTGTCGATCCCTTTGTTGTGATTGTTGTTCCCTTTGCAGGGAGTGTCGTTCATCCAAACGTAACAATTGTTGTTCCCTTTGTTGCGATTGTTGTTTCCTTTGCGACTAGTGTCGATCATCCAAATGTAACCATTGTCATTCCATTTGTTGCGATTGTTTTTCCCTTTGCGGGTAGATTTTTTCATTCGAACGTAATATATTTCATTCCCTTTGTCATGATTGTTGTTCCTTTTTTTCAATGTTCATTCGAAATAAACAACTGTTGTTCCTTTTTTTGGTTGTTCCTGTTGTTGTTCCTTTCCCTTGAAAGTAGCGAATTTTTTTTCACCAACAACACATGTTGTTTTTATGACTACTCCTGATACATTTGGCTACGCCTTTGGGTATGAAATTCACTAACTAATTTTCAACATCATCACTTCTAATCATCATGGTAATGAAATTTTGTCATTTTCTTTTTGAGGAATTTCTAGCATACCTTATCAAATTGCTTATGGATTGATTTTTCCGAATTATCTTAATATTGTTCATAATCCTTAACCACCATAATTAATTTCTTTCCCCTATATATATACATATACTTGAATGATAAATTTCCTTCACATCATAATAAGGAGTCTAAGGAACATTTTTACTTTTCATTCTTACACTTCTTACACCATCCCATACTCTTAAGGAATAGATGAGCCTCCCTTGACTTGTTTACATAAGATATGGGTGGATGAAGCATTCACCGTGAGCCTAGATTGCTCCAAGTAACTGACCAAGCAAGGGAAATTATACACCGTCTAGGGTGGAATCAATACTTTAACATACTATGGGGATTCAATATAAATGGCGCGCTAGCATTCTTCCAAAATTTACAAGGGGGAGTCTCAGTAATTAGAGGTATACAAATACTAGTTATTGATGCTATCATAGTTGAGGTAACAAGCCTTCCAAACAAAGGAACAAAGTGGACTGGTAAATACACAACACTCAAGGAAGTTGTGGAGTATTTTGTAGAACCAGGGGAGGAATTTGACAAGAAAGGAAAAGGCCTCAACCCCACTTCTCTTAGTGAACCTTGTAGGTATATAGCGGGAGTGGTGCATAGATACATCACATGTGATGAAGGATACGATGTGGTAAGACCTCTCCGCCTCAAGATGATGGCAGTATTAAAACAACGGTTAGTGTTAAGTCTACCATTCATTTTGAATAACATGTTGCATGAAGTAGTAGGGAGAACCTAAAAATCCAAAGACCCTACTAATGTAATCAGTCATCATGGGTTAGTAAAATTCATAGTAGACAGGACCTTAAATAATACAAAAATAATGTGGTGGGGACTTAATTGAGCTCGACAGACCCTTGCAAATTGAGAAACCAGATGTTCACCATGAAATTCCTCCACAAGGAATTGAGGTATCCCAACCCGAGGGAGATAATGCCCAAACATAAATACCATCCCCCCAACCTGAAATGGAAACAAACCATATTCAGTTCGTAGAAAATCAGAGCATGCAAGAAGGAACATAAAAGAGGAAAAGATAGAGAACAATTTATGTTCTTGAAACCTCCTCTGTAAAAAGGAGAAAGGGTAAAGAGATAACATAATGTGAAAGYAATCAGGAGACTGTGCAAAGAGAAGAGCCATCACATGAAAKCCCTATAGGAMAAAATGATGATATCTTTGAAAGTTATGAATAGGATATGGCCCAAGTGTTGGGAAATTTAGGAATATCGCTTACTAAGGATACAGACAGGACAAAAKAATCCCAAGCTCCAAACTCTCCTCCTTCAAACTCTTCCTGTGATCTTCCTGATATGGAGATGCCATCCTCTCTTATGAGGGAATTTCCTAAGGTAGCAAAACAACTAGAACCTCRGTTTGAGGTGAACAGTCCTTTAGAACAACAAGAGMACCCAGAAGATACAGGGAATCAATTACCAATTGATCAAGGTGGGGAAGACCTTGAAATTCCCCTTGGACAGAAAGAAACAACAGAAAAAGGAAATAACAGAATCTGAAAACTGGAACATGAAAACAAGACATTGAGGAAGAGGGTCAAGAAAATAAAGGTATTAAAACAAAAGGTTGGTAGATTGAAAGAAACAATTAGACAAATTAAGAAGCAGATGGAACAATCTGAAAAATCCCATAAGAAGAAGAAATCTAAGAGGGCTAGAGTACAGGGAAGAAATCCACTCCCCGGAAGGGAAATTCACACTAATTTTGTTGAAACACAAATAAATTTTAATGCTCCTTTGGAATCATTTGAAATAGAAACTCAGACAGTTTCTCCAACAACAATAGAAACATCATTTCAGAAAGAAGTATTTCATTCCCCTGAACAGGATGCCACTATTAGAAGGTTGGAAGAAAAATTGGAACAATTCCAACAAACCCTAACCCAATGTCGAAATGAAATGGTGACAGTGACAGAGAATCAGAAAGTTGTTAGAAAAATCTGAGCCATGTTATAAACTAAGAATGAAACTTTTGTTGAGATCAACAGAGACAAAGAAAAGTTAAATAAGGTGCAGGGTCAGCTTGATGGAGCTTTGGAGAAAATCAAAATTGTTTGCTCTATTTATTTTGATGTATTATCTTGCAAGGCCCCTGCTACTAATTATGCCCTATTTCTATTAGAAAATTAGTTGTTATTAAAAGTGAAAGATATTAGGGTAGGCACACCTTATAAATTTACCACTATATCTAATTTTGTTTCATTCTTTAAAGAACAAGAGGATGCAGTACACTACTTTTTGTGTGAACTATATCTTCATAATTTCATTCTAGAATAGAACAAAGATGAGAACCCCAATCCATTTGCTGAGGATATCTAGTTTCATGCCTTTTTTTCTTTTGCCAAAAACCAACTCTGGTGGGCCAAAGCACATAAGGTATTCATGAAAAGAGAAAATGGGCTAGACTTATGGATCAGAGGGAAGCCTTCTAAACCCTTTGATACCATTATACAACATAGAGCATTTATGAAGAGGGAGAAGGTTGCAGAATCGTTAGCTCCCATCTATAGACATGTTGTATATTCAGGGATGCAATATTTTGGAGAAATTAAAGAAGAATCCCTTTCTTCTTCCGAATTAAGATGGAATGTCTCTTCAAATGAATTCAAGAACAGGGAACCATTTGGTTTTAGGAATTTTCAAGCAACTGATCTCATATTAGAAAGGTATGACAAAATGATCATGGATGAAGGGCCTTCCTGGATTGGATACAGGTACAGTCCCCCCATTATTTGGTATCCTCCAGAGGGTTATTAGAGTGTTTATGAAATAATTAAGAAAAGGGAAGATGCTTATTTTGAAGAGATTAAAGGTAAGCATGGGTTATGGAGACCTAGAGAAGAGACCTCTACACCCTTCAGTATCACTGCTTTGCATATAAACTCTCTTTTTGCATAAGGACATGAAAAAGGGTAAGCCGGGGGGTATGTTGGGGTGAGAAAAAGGTATAAATATTCTCCTTGATTACTTTGGTTTGTGATATATGCTTTGTTTACTTTTCTATTAGTTTGAAGTAATTAGGGAAGAAAATGGTTAAAAAGCTCTTAGGAAATAATATTAAATGATATTGGATATTTTCTAAACTTTCGTTTGAATTGTTTTGATTTTATGTAGAAATGGACAATTGTTGTTAACTAAAGATAATTAATTAAGAATATCATGAAGATGCATAGGCCATTGAAGATCGAAGAAATCAGGAACAAAACAGTTCAAAGGAAGATTGACTTTTTATCTTGCAATCTTGATAAATAGAAAAAACAATCTTGAGGATCTCTCGATCCTCAGGATAACTTAATTTACTTATCTCATTGTAATATATAAAGAATAGTGAATGATAGAGAGATACCAGAATTCAGATCTCTTAATTGTTGAGACTCTGTACAACAATCTCATTGTAAATGACTTGTCAATTATGGAATTAATGAAAGCTTCAAGCGTTTTGATCATTTATGCGTACTGATTTTTTCGTAGCAGTATCTTCTGAAGACCGTGGGCCCAGTCGAGAGGAGCTATTGTCTCATCTGTAATCTTATCAATTATGTTATAATTCTATGATTTGATATTCCCTTCAACAGTTAAGATAGACTCATTAATGTGTTGATTGTTTTATGAATTGGTTGTGTTGTTCCATTTGCAGAAGAGTAGATGTTCCATTTGAAGATTATCGATTGTTTTTCCTTTTCCATTTGCTGTCAATTTATTGCTTGTGAATTCCTTTCATTTAAATTTGCATTTGTTGTTCCTTTCGTTTAAATTCACATTTGTTGTTCCTTTCATCAAATTCACATTTGTCGTTCCTTTCATTTAATTCACATTTGTTGTTCCTTCTTATTCAGTAGATCATCGTTCCTTTACAATAGATTAATTAATCATTGAGAGATTGATTCATTAAGTGTTTTCGTAGACTAAATTGTTGTTTCTTAGATAGATGAATGAATTCAGTAATTGATTGATGTTTTGATTCATTGTATGTTATTTCTCAAAATATATTTCTGTCGATTGAGTTATTAGATTCATAGTTTGTAGTTAATGTGTGAAGAAATTTATTATTGCAGTAATTTAGATAGACTCAGATTTGTTGTAACTGAACTATCTACATGATTTAAACCTCTACGACTATCTGCATAGACTTTGTTGACAATCTTGAAAGGAAAGACAAATCCTCGGTTGATAAATTAATGTCAGACTAAGTTTGTTTTTAGGACATCTTTAGAGACCAACAAAGGGCACATGCAAATACGTCTGGGGGAAATTAGTCCATTTGGGCACTCACTGAGCCATTCACACAATCATCCATTTATGCCATCAACTTTACCTCTAGATATTGCACACACTCCTTCAACTACCCTATATATTTCCTATTATCTGCATTATCACGTACCTTCCTGGGATGCACATCACACCTGTACCTACCTGAACCAATGTTGTACCTTTCTATGATGAGCATAACCCGTTCCATGCCCCGAATGTTTTTGCTGACATCATCTGTGCCTTAACTAAACATTGTTGTTTTCATCACCATTACCTGTACCTAGTTGACTTAAGAGCTAGAGTGAAGAAACAGGTTGTCAGGCCCATGGGATTGAAGAGGTGGGCTATTAGGCTGTGGATTGAAGAGGTAGGTTGTCAGGCCCATGAGAAACTCTCTCGAGCTGAGACAACTTTTGGGGAAGTGATTTACTGAGGGATCCCAACTACAACTACAATGCTCTGAGACTTCTTGTCTGACCTTTTGCTGAAGCCTTGGAAGGGAAGTGGAGTAGCCGAAGGACTATTGAGAAGACAAGGAACACACTTCCTGGGGTGGGACAGGCATGTGGAGAATGAGAGGTTGTAGGTTGCTAGTTTGAGTTGGCTCCTAGGATGAAATCCTTCCTGTTGAATGTGTAGTATCAACCTAGTTAGAAATCCCTTTACCCAGGTGGAGTTTATTCCCAACTCGAGGGTGACCCACTGTTGAGAGTTCTGAGTAGAATGGTCTAAGGATGGGAGGATCATGGAATTTTTGTATGCAGTTGGTGGTATTATATCAAAGACAAGTATCAATTGTGTGTTAATTTACATGCTGTGTATTTATACATGTGTTTATGCTTATGGGATTTTCCTATGTATGCTACATGTATATTTTTACTATTATTTCCGCATGAATCTGTGTATTTTCATAATATGTTTGTCTACTTAATTTATATATATATTTATACAGATGCAATTATTGTTTTTATAAAGTGGCATGACCCAGCCTGGGTGGCTGGGTATGTAATACCCCTAGGCCGAACCCCAATTGTAAATGTAAATGCAAATGTACTTAAGTTGGTGAGTTGTTTGATATCATTTTTCTATGCACCTTCCATGGTATAGTGCACACATGTACTACGCACTAAAATGATGAAGTGTTCATATTCTAGGATACCGCGCGCAACAAACTTAAGTGCGCGTGATTTTGAGGCTAGGGAGCCTTTGTGTATATGTTATGTTTTATAGGCTGGTGAGCTAGTTATTATAAGTTAGGAGGCTTATGTGTTAAATTAGGCCGAAGAGCCTAGATGCTAAAGGCCAGTGAGCTTATTTATGTAATTATGCATATCATTAATTTAAAATACATCATTGTGTGTAGACCGACCACAATAACTAGGAAAAGGGGGGATAAAATTTAAGGATAATGGGCTATTCTAGGGAGATTAAGCCAAAAAGGAATATTATATTAATATGCCTTAAAGTATAAAGTTTGGATAATTATTTTATCCTAAGTTCTAAGGATGGGGACAAGTGGACCAAAGTGGTTCTCAACATGACAAGTGTCAAGTTGGGGACATGCATACATATAGCTTGGACTTATTTCATTTTCCTATCATTCCATCATCATTCACTCACTCGTTCAGTTGTCCTCCATAACTTCCTATCACTGTACTTGTACCCGTATCCATAGCCATACATGTACCCGTACCTATATCTATACCTGGTTATCTTGGGATTTGGACTGAAGAAGCGGGTTGTCAAGCCCGTGGGATATTGAAGAGTGGGGTTTTTAGGCCCGTGAATAATTTCTCTCTAGGTGAGAGAATTGTTGGGAATTGATTTCCTGAAGGTTCCAAACTACAACTACATGGCTTTGAGACTTCTTTTCCAGCATGTTGCTAAGGCCCCAAAAAGGAAGTGAGGCGGCCGAAGGACTGTTGAGCAGAGAAGGGGAACAATTCCTGGGGTGGGATATGCATGTGGGGAATGAGGGACTGTAGGCTATTAGTTTGAGTTGGCACCTATGACGAAGTCTTTCATGTTGTCTGAGATACATCAGCCTGGTTAGGAACCCATTTACCTAGGTGGAGTTTAGTCCCAGCTCGGGGGTGACCCACTGCTGAGAGTGATGAGCAGCGTGGTCTAAGGCTGGGAGGTTCGTGGAAGGTCTTCACGCAGTTGGTGATGTTTTTACCAAGATAAGTGTCCATTTTTTGTTAAATTACATGCTGCATTATTATGTATGTGTTTATTTTTATGGGTTTTTACTATGTGTGGTTTATACCTATCTTTATGTTTATGGGTATTTCCTGTCTATGCTGCATGTATTTGTTTACTGTTACTTCTATATGAATCTGTGTATTTACATAATGTAATTGTCTATTTTAAGTTTTATATATAAAGTTCCACAAGAGTTTTTGTGTGTATATGTTTTAATTTGCATACAACTCGAAAAGTTTATGTGGAATAGCCCAATTGGATGATGGGGATGTTACAATATGTTATCGGAGCTCCAGTTTTCAACACTGATCTTGGATGGGCTGAAAAAGTTGAATTTAAGTGAAATTTCACTGAGGATTGATTTCAAAGTGGCCAAATTGCAAGTTACAGAGTGTCCATGGTAAAAACAAATTTGAACCAATTGTGTGGAAATGGGAAAAAGCCCCAATTTATGTTGTTAAATTCATGGGGAAATTGAGAAATTTGGCCAAGTAGTGAGATATTCCGACCTAAAATTGGTCGATTTTGAATTTACAGGGAAGCTATGACAGATGTAGCGAGATTAGTTCATTAAAATTCTCAATTCATGAATTGAGTTTGGGAATCCAGGAATGTCAACCAACAACGATTTATTGTTGTATAGGTTGAATTGATGTTATCAGGGTGAAATTGAACAAATTTAATAGTTGCATAAAGTCTATAGTGAAAATTGGGAAAAAGTTAGGCAAGAGCCCTGATTTTTGTAGCAGAATTCACGAGGAATTGATGCGCATAAAATGAATCTGTGTAGGTGTGCTCACTAAAAATGCATGATGCGTAGTGAAAAGATTATGATATGTGGAAAAATATTGGCGTTCGGGTGCGCACGCTACAATCTGGTGCTACGCGATGCAGAGTGGCATTAAGCAGAAAAATTGGCATGCGAGTGCACGCGGTAAAATTTGGCGTTGTGCAGTGAAGAGTCATATTACGAAGTAAAATATTGGCGTGTGAGTCTGTGCACTTAAATTTGGTGTTGCACGGTGCAAAGTGGTAATGCACGGAAAATATTGGCGCGCGAGTCTGCGCACTTAAATTTGGATCTACGCAGTGCAAAGTGGTAATTCCCATAAAATATTGGTGTGTGGGTCAGCGCACTTAAATTTGGCATTTCGTGGTGCAGAGTGGCAATGCACAAAAACTATTGGTGTGTGGGTTTGCGCACTTAAATTTGGCGTTGTGCGGTGCAAAATGGTAATACATGGAAAATATTGGTGTGCGGGTGTGCACACTAAATTTAGTATTGTGCAGTGAGGATTGAGTGGCACATGCATAATAGTGGCGCACACGATGTGTGTGTGCATAATAATGGCGCACGTGGTGCGCAGAATATTGATAGAGAACAGAGGAATTTTGTTGGTGTACGTGCAATGTGGGTATATGTTGTCGTGCAACAGTTCAGTTAATGGTGCATGCAAAGTAATGGTGCATGGTGGGGGCATAATAAACTTTGGCATGGTCCAACGGGTAGAGTGAAATACGTGGAGAACATTAGCACGCAACACAAAAATTTCACGCAACAGGTATTAGTGCATGAACCAAAATTGTGCATGGTAGATATTTGCACATGACACAAAAGTAGTGTGCACCAGTTATTGGTGTGAAAAAGAAGTGATCCACACTGGTTATAAGTGTGCGAAGCATGACCTACCTTATGGTATTGTTGCGCATGCTAAATATGGGTGTACAAGCTCAAATGTGTGTGTGCAAAGTCATTTGTATTGTCTACAACAACAAAAAACCAGTGAATTTCTGCGACATTTTATATTGTTTGAAGGTCATCTTTTTGCCGCATGGTTTTGAGGCCCTAAACAATGTTTTTTTATACTCCAAAACCCCAAGAAAAGAGTGTACTATACCAAGGTACACTTTGTCTTGTTATCCTCGATTTCTAGGGATAACTAGGAGATCATGTCTCGAGGCCCACAGGTACCAGACATGGAGTACCGAGAGCAGGATTGACCTGAGCATGGCCCTGGAGGGCCCATCCTTTTCTTCTTTCATTAGATTCGTCTTGTCATTAGCAACAACATCCATCACCATCAGCTTGGTCTTGTATCATAGAAGGCTCTTGCTCCATGAGGTAATTGGTCCAGGTATCATGGTATGTGTCACTTTTGATCATTATAACCTTTAAATGTATGCATCTAATTCCTTTTATTTTTTACGAACGCTTGGATCTTACATTGACCCACTTGACCATGCTTGGGGAGATTGACTAGGTGCCCTAGAAAACTTGTACCCATAGGTTTTGGTTTACCACTGGGGGATTTTTGAAGAGCCATCGTCCGCTCCCATCACACCACCATTTTTCCATCTTGTCTCCTACTCATCTGTCCCATTCCCCTTGTTCGGGAATTAGGATGATCTATTTGTGGGGTTGCACCTTATCTCGTGGGAAGAAGGGGTTGAAGGCCCAGAAGGTAAAAGAAGCTAGTAAAATACAAAATCCTAGAAATGAAACCTCGAGATGCCTCGCCCAGGGATCCCCGAGAAGGTAATAAAAAGCCTCTCCGCAAGAAACAAGAGGGACCCAGAAAAAAATAACAATACCTAATCAAGAGGATAGGGGGTCTCATCATGAGCCAACCTATTATGTTCATGGGTACCTAACAACATGACATTGCCACCATCTAGTTACCATGCCAGGGCAGTGACCTTTGGTTGCATGGCCAAGGGAAACAGGGTCTCATTACGAGCCAGCCTTATCATCGCTGTGAAAGTACTTGTGGGTAACACTGTCAGCTCTGGTCACAACACCAAGGTCGTTTCCTCTGGTTATCCCTTGAATAAAAAGAAAAAGAAGAAGAAAATGAAAATAAAGAAAACAATAAAGGCAAAAAGGGGCTTGGAAAAATTGCATCCATGACAAGTACAACTCACCTTCTACAAAGGCACCCATAGGTAATATCGTGCATCCCTAGCTCTCACTTTACCCATATGTCTGGACATCCCTTAAACCACTTCACCTCGTATACATGGCTTCGATGAAACCCCTTGGAAACTTTCCTTTCCTTATGGATACTAGCCCAATAGGGTATCTTGTCCTTTTTCTCAACCTTGTATTGTAGGTTTTTGTAAATTCTTTGAGCTATTGAATGACATATCAGGGTTTTTATGCATATGTTTGATAATATTAATGATGAGATGTGATTAACATTGCTACGATCCTTGTGATTAATGAGCCCATGGAGGGCATAGTTTTTTATGTGCAGGACCATGCCCGACGACCAGGTACCATTTGGAGCAGTACACATGGGGAGATGATTAGTTAGGACCTCCATGGGGATGAAGAGCCCATTAGATGGTTGTTGAGACCCCATCAGAGGGGCAGAGATAGGATAGTGTTTGACCGAGGTTTTTCACTAGAGAAGCATAGGACGTCCCATCAGGGGTGCTTTGGCTGAGCCAGGCCTAAGGGAATTGACCCACTTGCAGTGGAACATTGGCCCCAGATGACCCAGGACGTCACTAGGAGGCTTGTGACAATATCATGAGCATACGACAGATGGACAGGGTTGTTGGCACATGTGGCAGTTTGGAAGATCCCAAGGAGGGCTAAYGTTTGGCTTCTGGATGCTGCACTGGCCCCAAAAAGGCCTAACGTCTCCCTCAGGAGGGCTTGACGTCTCACCTTTTGCTCATTTAGGGTTTTAAAAGAACATTTAATGTAAAAACAGTATGATTTTGGTTTAAAGCCTTGTCGACTAATTTTTATGACCTAAATTTAATTAAAGGTCATTGATACAGTATATATTGAGGAGTTTTATCCTCATTTTGACATAACACACTACTCACTCTCCTAGTGAGATCTGATTTTTTGTGCCCTTGTTGGGTATTTCATCTTTTGAGTGAGGTGCACTTGTTGAAGGAAGGCTTTTCTTGGCATTTTTTGGCATTTCTCTTGAAGGAAGGTTTGCAACTAGGGTTTGCAATGCTATTTCATCATGATATGTAAGTGTTTTTTCTGCAAAACTTCTTAATTGAATGGTTGTACTATTATATTCTTGCATTTATTATAAATTTGGCTGATTTTAAAACCCTAGGGGACAAACACACAAGTAGGTTATTGTCTCATGTCCTGTAAAAGACAAATTCTCAGCCATTGAAGAAGGAAGGAAGAGCCTAGCCATTGCTACACTCTTTTTACTTCTTCCCCTGTGCTAGCCATGCATTTTAAAAATCAAGAAGGAGGAGACGTCCCAGGCCTAGGTTATCTACACCTAGGGTTGTCCTGCTTCTAGGGTTTGGTAAGAGGGCCTTGCCATTGCAACACTCTCCCTCACCTCACTTTCTTGTCTTGACTTATATTTTATGCTAGCCGTTTTGCCAAGTTTAACCTAAGGAAGGAGGAAAGAGCACGAGGCCTTGCTTAAGAAACAATACAGTGAGCCTCTTTCCCCTAGGGCTTTGATTCTAGGGCTCTGCCATTGCAGCACTTCAGAACCCTTCCCTCTAGTACTTAGATTATTCCCTTCAAGCTTTGTGCTCTCTCTTAAATTGACTCCATTTACCCTTAGGCACTGATCTTAGGTCTCTAACGTTGAAGTGATAGTGGTCAAATAAAATCTTAAAACTCTTATAATTTGAAACACTAACTAACCACTAACCCTAATAAGGCCGACGTCACACTTGGTTATTCCATCTTGACGCAACATTTTCTATTGATAAGCAATTAGATGGTGTTTTAAAAAATTTATTGAGTAAGGGATTGATTGGATACATTGTTTGCTACATCATCTCAATATTTGTTGATGAATTGATATCGTTCCATTGCTATATTAATTAACATTGATCTTGTCAATATCTATTGTCATAATTTCTAATATATTGATATCAGATAGTTATATGAAGTACTAACCAATTGAATTATAGCCTGCATATATTGTTGTGTTATTGTCTTGTTCTGGGATGGTGTTCTCATTTGGGGCTACACTTCATTATTGGTTGTTTAGCCGTCTATCTGATCTTGGTGGTAACCTTTGAGGAGGGACTTTTACTTTGACCTTTATACCTTGGCCTCTTCAAAACCCCAAGTTACCGGGGACGTCTCCCCTGGGCCTAACCTCCCTAAATAGAAAGAACCTTCCCATTGTGGTGACATTGGGTGGGTTAGGTTCCTGTTACGCCAGTTTGGCCTCTATCTTCTAGCCATTTGTCCTAGCTACAAACTGTGCGATAACATTTTGGCACCGTTGTAGGGGAACAGTGAGTCAATTCTCCTCAAACGACAAATATTTTTGGTAAGCCTTGCCTCAGAGACCTTTTCTTACAATCTTACCTGGCGACTCCACCAGGGTGTTTTTTTCCCCTTTTTCTTTGGTAGTTTCATGTAAACTTTCTGGCAACTCCACAAACTAAAAGGATATTCAACAATCTTCCTTTGTCTTTCAGAAGGAAGCCTCCCTTCAACTCTCCTGTTGTCAAATCACTTTTCGAGAAGAGCCTTCCTTTAAGAATCATGTCTACCTCTCAGACCGCTACAACGAACCCAAAAAATAATCAAAGACAATGGTCATCTACCCTTTTCAGGCCATTAGACATGTCAGCCATACCAGGCTACCCTAGGTAGATGCCACCAAAGTATGAAAAAGTGGTTGCCTAAATTCACCGGTACTGATGCAATCAATGTCGAAGAGCATATGAGAAACTTTTGGGCATTCTTTCAGCTTCACCCCATCAGTGATGATGCTGAATATTTGGTCATGAAGTTGTTCTCCGCTACTCTCTATGATGCCTCAAGGCGCTGGTACCTAATCCTTCCCGACGAAAGAATCAAAAGCATGGATAGACTTGAAGAGGCCTTTCTCAAAATATGGAGTATCAAAGAAGACCCTAATATTCTTCTCACTCGACTAAATAGCCTTGCTAAGTATGAAAATGAGTCCATTCGGGAATTGCACACCAGATTCGAGACGTTGCTACAAAGAATTCCTGCAAACCATCACCCGAAGGATGACTACCTTGTCCATATTTAAACCAAATCTTTCAATGGCCAACTAGGGTATCTTCTTAGAGACAAAACCCCCAGTCCATTCAAGAATCCCAAGAGATCACCACCAATATAGAAGGGAACCTCCTTTCATCTAAAATTGAGCCTTTTTCTAACCTAAGGGGGAGAATAGACACCAAGAAGAAAATAGTACAGAATACTGAGCCTACTTCAGATCTATGTACCAGTATCAGCAAGCTACAAGCCTCCATGGATGGCATCATAAAGAAACAAGAAGAAATGATGAGTAGGATTTTCAGACTTGAAAAATCTAAGATCCAAGCACCCAGGGCCCCGTACAAAGGACAATTCTAGAAAGGGAACCAATTTTACAAGCCAAAGAATGAGCATGAAGTTCCAAATACCTTGGCCCCTACAAACATTGTTGATGAAAATCCCTAGTGCCTGGAGTGCAGTGAAGCACATTGGGAGCATGAATGTCCTTATAATGCTACCCATCAGCAAGTCAACAATATGGATTGTTTCATGGAGATTCCTCAGTTAAATATCACAGATATAGAACATCAAGAAGCCTTGAGGGAAGTAGCCAGAGAAACAAGGATGGCGGTAATAAACAACCTGGACCAGGAATCACGAGAAAATCTAAAGAAACAAGAAGTTCAAGTATACAGAAGGAAGAACTCCAAACAACCTGCTGCTAATCAAGCGAAACCGCCGCCCATGGAGATACTTCTTCCCAAGACATCCAAGGCTGGTAAGGTTGACCTAAATTTTGAATTTGAAGGGGCGTTATCAAATATGCATGTGAATGTCCCCCTGAGAGAAGAAATCAAGATCCCATCCATCAAGGAATGCTTTGATACTTTCTTTTCGGGATCATATGAACCTATGGACCCCCCTATTATGTTGCAAGCTGACCATTTGAGGGTCCAATAAGGTGAAAAACCTCCTTTCTTCATGACTTTGACAATGAATGACAAAAATCTCAACAATTGCATGTTGGATACAGGTGTTGGTGCCAACATGATGTCATTTAAAGTCATGCAACAAGTGGGTTTGAAGGTCACACGGCCTTACAGGAATGTGTGTGGCTTCGAATCTAAATCAATACCCACACATGGGGTAGTTGAGAATGTTGAAGTATGCCTGAAGGAGTATCCAGAGAAGACAGTCCACATTGACATTGTGGTGGTTGATGTCCCAGATGTGTGGGGAATGTTATTATCTAGGAAGTTTGGTGCAATGTTGGGTGGTTCCCTTGAGATGGACCTCACATTTTTGTGAATACCTTTAAAAGATGGAACGGTCAGACGTTTGCTCAATGTACCAATAACTGGGGACCATGTGCAGGATATTATTCATCTCGTTAATAATGACAAAGTGAATAAAAATATGTTACAAACTCTTCAGAAATATTCTCCAAAAGACATGCCCTTTGCAATAGAGGAAGACTTTGATCAGATCAAATGGCCCAAGAAAGAAGAATAACAACAACTCCTAGATGAATTCAAGAACAAAGAAATTGGGACGGTGAAGACAATAAAAAAAAATGAAGATAACGTACAAATCCACCCATCTCAACAAGAAGTTTTTACAGCAGAAGCCCACCCACCTCCCTCAGTACAATACACCAGGGTTGTTTAGGGAACGACCAAATACAAAGTCAGAAAGTATAAGGAGGGAGATATGGTATGGATGTGAGATACCCAAAAAGGAGAGTCAAATAATGTAAGAGGAAGCACACAGTCATGGCTCGAACCCTTCAAAGTTGGAATGGAATCAGTTGATAATTCATACTACTTGTCCACTTTAGAAGGAAGAAGGCGCCCATTACCTATCAACAGGAACCTCTTTAAACCCCACCAAGGTGGTGGGACCTGACTCCACAGGTAAGTACAAGTATGTAGTCATTCTCCGTGTATTATACCATTTGCATTTCATGTTAGTTTGCTTTCACATCTACATACTGATTGTTTTATTTCAGTTTATATATATATGTCTATATATGCGAGGTGGAAATACCACCCCATATTTGTTACTAATGTCACTATCGAGTTGAGAAGATTTACAGTTAATGCCAGATATGCTGAGGTTCTTATGCACTCTACAGTGAGCACATGTCCCCGAGTTGGAGCCAGATGTTATCCTCGATTTCTAGGGATAACTAGGAGATCATGTCTCGAGGCCAACAGGTCCTCGACATGGAGTACCAAGAGCAGGATTGACCTGAGCATGGCCCTGGAGGGCCCATCCTTTTCTTCTTTCGTCAGATTTGTCTTGTCAGCAGCAGCAACATCCATCACCATCGGCTTGGTCTTGTATCGGAGAAGGGTCTTGCTCCATGAGGTAATTGGTCCAGGTATCATGGTATGTGCCACTTTTGATCATTATAACCTTTAAATGTATGCATCTAATTCCTTTTATTTCTTACGAATGCTTGGATCTTACATTGATCCACTTGACCATGCTTGGGGAGATTGACTGGGTTCCCTAGCAAGCCTGTACCCATAGGTTTTGGTTTTCCACTGGGGGATTTTTGAAGAGCCATCGTCCACTCCCATCACACCACCACTTTTCCATCTTGCCACCCACTCATCTGTCCCATTCCCCTTGTTTGGGCATTAAGATGATCTATTTGTGGGGTTTCACCTTATCTCATGGGAAGAAGGGTTTGAAGGCCCAGAAGGTAAAAGCAGTTGGTAAAAGATAAAATCCTAGAAATGAAACCTTGAGATGCCTTTCCCAGGGATCCCCGAGAAGGCAATAAAAATCCTCTCCGTAAGAAACAAGAGGGACCTAGAAAAAAATAACAAGAACTAATCAAGAGTATAGGGGGTCTCATCACGAGCCAGCCTATTATATTCATGGGTACCTAACAACATGAAATTGCCACCATCTAGTTTCCATGCCAGGGCAGTGACCTTTGGTTGCATGGCCAAGGGAAACAGGGTCTCATTACGAGCCAGCCTTATCATCGCTGTGAAAGTACTTGTGGGTAACACTGTCAGCTCTGGTCACCACACCAAGGCAATTTCCTCTGGTTAGCCCTTGAATAAAAAGAAAAAGAAGAAGAAAAATAAAATAATAAAGGCAAAAAGGGGCTTGGAAAAATTGCATCCATGACAGGTACAGCTCGCCTTCTACAAAGGCACCCACATGTAATATCGTGCATCCCTAGCTCTCACTCTACCCGTATGTCTAGACATCCCTTAAACCACTTCACCCCATATACATGGCTTGGATGAAACCCCTTGGAAACTTTCCTTTCCTTATGGATACTAGCCCAATAGTGTATCTTGTCCTTTTTCTCAACCTTGTATTGTAGGTTTTTGTAAATTCTTTGAGCTATTGAATGATATATCAGAGTTTTTATGCATATGTTTGATAATATTAATGATGAGATGTGATTAACATTGCTATGATCCCTGTGACTAATGAGCCCATGGAGGGCGTAGTTTTTTGTGTGCAGGACCATGCCCGACGACCAGGTACCATTTGGACCGGTACACATGGGGAGATGATTAGTTAGGACCTCCATGCGGATGAAGAGCCCATCAGATGGTTGTTGAGACCCCATCAGAGGGGCAAATATAGGACAGTGTTTGACTGAGGTTTTGTACTAGAGAAGTAGAGGATGTCCCATCAGGGGCACTTTGGTTGAGCCAGGCCTAAGGGGATTGACCCACTTGCAGTGGAATGTTGGCCCCAAATGACCCAGGACGTCACCAGGAGGCTTGTGATGTCATCATGAACATACAACAGATGGACAGGGTTGTTGGCGCATGTGGCAGCTTGGAAGAGCCCAAGGAGGGCTAACGTTTGGCTTCTGGATGCTGCACTGGCCTGAAAAAGGCCTAATGTCTCCCTTAGGAGGGCTTGACGTCTCACCTTTTTCTCATTTAGGGTTTTAAAAGAACATTTAATGTAAAAACAATATGATTTTGATTTAAGGCCTTGTCGACTAATTTTTATGACCTAAATTTAATTAAAGGTCATTGATACAGTATATATTGAGGAGTTTTATCCTCATTTTGACATAACACACAACTCACTCTCCTAGTGAGATCTGATTTTTTGCGCCCTTGTTGGATATTTCATCTTTTGAGTGAGGCGCACTTGTTGAAGGAAGGCTTTTCTTTGTATTTTCTAGCATTTCTCTTGAAGGAAGTTTTACAACTAGGGTTTGCAATGCTATTTCATCATGATATGTAAGTGTTTTTTCTGCAAAACTTCTTAATTGAATGGTTGTAGTCTTATATCCTTGCATTTATTATAAATTTTTCTGATTTTAAAACCCCAGGGGACAAACACACAAGTAGGTTGTTGTCTCATGTCCCCTAAAAGACAAATTCTCAGCCATTGAAGAAGGAAGGAAGAGCCTAGCCATTGCTACACTCTTTTTACTTCTTCCCCTATGCTAGCTGTGCCTTTTAAAAGTCAAGAAGGAGGAGACGTCCCAGGCCTAGGTTATCTACACCTAGGGTCGTCCTGCTTCTAGGGTTTTGTGATAGGGCCTTGCCATTGCAACGCTCTCCCTCACCTCACTTTCTTGTCTTGAATTATCTTTTATGCTAGCCATTTTGCCAAGTTTAACTTAAGAAAGGAGGAAAGAGCACGAGTCCTTGCTTAAGAAATACCAGAGTGAGCCTCTTTCCCCTAGGGTTTTGATTATGGGGCCCTGCCATTGCAGCACTTCAAAACCCTTCCCTCTAGTCCTTAGTCTATTCCCTTCAACCTTTGTGCCCTCTCTTAAATTGACTCCATTTACCCTTAGGCACTGATCTTAGGTCTCCAACGTTGAAGTGATAGTGGTCAAGTAAACTCTTAAAAATCTTATAATTTGAAACCCTAACTAACCACTAACCCTAATAAGGATGAAGTCACGCTTGGTTATTCCATCTTGATGCAAAATTTTATGTTGATAAGCAATTAGATGGTGTTTTAAAGCATTTATTGAGTAAGGAATTGATTGGATACATTGTTTGTTGCATCATCTCAATATTTGTTGATGAATTGATATCGTTCCATTGCAGTATTAATTAACATTAATCTCATCAATATCTATTGTCATAATTGCTAATATATTGATATCATATAGTTATATGAAGTACTAACCAATTGAATTATAGCCTGCATATATTGTTTTGTTATTGTCTTGTTCCGGGCAGGTGTTCTCATTTGGGGCTACACTTCATTATTGGTTGTTTAGCCGGACTATCTGATCTTGGTGGTAACTTGTGAGGAGGGACTTTTACTTTGACCTTTATACCTTGGCATATTCAAAACCCCAGGTTACCGAGGATGTCTCCCCTTGGCCTAACCTCCCTAAATAGAAAGAACCTCCCCATTGTGGTGACATTGGGTGGGGTAGGTTCTTTTTACACCTCTATATTCTAGCCATTTGACCTAGCTACAAATTGGGCGATAACATGTCTTTGTAGCACAAATGAAGGAGCCCAAAGAGAGATTTGTAATGGTGTAAATTGTTTGTCAAACTGTGATTTTATGAGGAAGTTATAGGACAAACAATGGAGGGTAAATTTTAAGACCCAACTAACTTCAAAAGGCCATAACTTTCTGCTCAAGACTCATAATTGAGCATGGAAGAAGGCATTGGAAAGGCCTTGGATAGTAGAATATGATTATTCACCTAGAAAGTTTATCTGGGAAATCGATTTTTTAGGAAATCAGAGGAAATAATTCTAATGCATTATTAAACTAGAATGGTTCATATTTTCATGAAAGTTTTGGAACAATTAGCTTGACAAAGTTTTGTTGGTGACACATTTTGTAGAGTTAAAAACAACTAGATCAGATCAGGATCAACATAGAGTGTAGAGTAATGGAAGATGCATAGGGGGATTACAACCAGGAATATGAGATAAGAGGGATGGATGTCCATATGGGAATTGAAGGAACAAACTCCAATGGACATGGAGAAGGAAGGGATGGAAACATGAATATGGTATAGACCATTAAAAATTTGCAAAAGTATTTCCAAAGCCATAAATATGATAATGAAAGGATTATGAGAGATAAGGAGCAATAGGATCACTTCAGCATGAAGTTAATGTAGATCTTGAACATAATAGAAAATAATATGGATAAGGAGAGTGGCTCAAGAAAATTAGGAAGTCATAGGTCTCCTGATGAGAAAAGAAGAACAAGAAGTGTTAGCAGACATCACCATCACTCCCCAAGACATTACAATAAGCCACGACACAAAAAGTCAAGTCCATCCTCTGTTAGGAAGCATAAGAGGTCTAGGGTGGTGTTGACGGGAGAAATTGACCGTCCGTCAACTGGGAGAGTGGAACCAGTCTGGGGTTGTCTAAATAACCCAAGTCATTTGGAATGGACCACCCTGACGAGTTTAACGGCTCCGTTGGCCGCTCTAAGGTCTTTTAAGAAAACCAAAGAGAGAATTGATCTGAGCTAAGTAATCTAACTAAAACTAAATAAAATAAACTAAACTAATTAAAACTAACTAAATAAAACTAGAAATAAACTATTGTAACTATTATATACAATCTACTAGTTACTATTATAATAACTCAAATCAACTATCTAATTACTAGTTAAAATATTACTTATTCACAAATATACACTATAAACA
>ML793983.1:356908-376762 GCA_009831015.1 Picea engelmannii | reverse complement strand
AATGTCCACGGGACATCTTCCACTTTACAATTTTTCGACCATCTCTGTCCGACAACAGGCAGACCGGTAGCTAGACTGAGAAATTGCTCATCAATTTCCAACTGCACATCCCCAACCTTGGCTCGGCAGCCATCAAAGGTTAATGAAAATTGCCGAGCCACATGAGGGTTAAAGCCATCAAACTTTCGTATGAACGAGAGCCATCCGAATTCCTCCAGGTCGTTGTAAGCACCATCAAACATAAAAAATGCCTGGTTGCCATTGGGTTCAGCCCTTACGACCGGAGCCATGGTGCGGGTGCATGGTAGGGTTTGAATTGAACACAAGAATACACAGGGCAGAAAAAATCGTTAAGGATAACAACTGCAAGTGCTCAAAGGGGAACGAATTAATGTATGCGTGCGAAGGTGGTGGTATTATCACCGCCATGCAGTATATTAATGACACAGTACAGTGATGTTCAATCACTCATCATATCATTTAAACCATACTAATCAGCCAAACCGAAATTTCGAGCGGTGGATAGTCATATCAACGTGCCATTAATCAATGTGAAACCAAAACCATAAACTATATCAATGCGCCATGTGTATAATCAAACATTTCCATTCAATATGAAATCAACCTTATATGTGACCCATGCGCCTTTTACATAATCAAAGTTTATAAACATTGCGACAAGAGACTTCATAAAATCGATGAGTCAAGAGCTTATAGTAATGAGGATCATACCATATAAAAACATTTAATTCACCAAGACCCCTATATTCATCAATCAACATGCTCAAAGCTTTATCAATTAAATAAAAATCAAGTTGTGCAATCAGAGTGATAATAGGCAAATGGACATAATTCTAAAAATAAACCAAAGATAAGTACCAATCAGAATATCAATGGGCAGATCATGACAGTCCACATAATGATGGGGGAGTTTTCACGCTTTCAGTCGTGAAAAAGTATAAATCGAAACCAATTGCAAATGTAGCATGAAATAAAAATGTCTTATGTTTGCAAAATGCGACAGAAATTTGAAGTTCAGGAGACATAGGTGTAGGCAGCTTTAAGGGTAAAATAAAAATTGAATTGGCTGCCAACAGGTGGATGAGCTACGAGGAGAAACGAACAAAATTAAACCTTCTACATTTGATGGTGAGAACAATAAGTATGAAGATGCAAAGACATGGTTGTTGTGCATGAGAAAGTATTTTCAATTGCATAATTATTCTTCTCATGCAGAAGGAAGAATTGGCATCTATCAACTCAAGGGAAAGGAACCCATGTGGTGGGATCAACTTGTGCAGGTGAAAAACATTAAAGAGAAGAGTGTTACTTGGAAGGAACTCAAGAATTATTTTGAAAATAAATACTTGACTAAGAGATACTATGACAAGGAAATAAAAGAGTTCTTTGAACTCAAACTTGAGAGTATGACCATAGATGAATATGAAAGAAGGTTTTTAGAATTGTTGAAATATGTCTCTTTCATCAAGGATGAGAGAGTTAAGATTCGGAGGTATTTGAGTGGATTTACATCATTCATCAGTGAAAAAATACAATATGATGATCCCAAAACATTGAAGGATACCATAGGGCAAGCTAAATGCCTATATGATCAGCAAAAATCATGGCCAACTTTCTAAAAATCTTGGGAAGACAAAAATAAATTCAAGATGGATTAGAGGAATAAGGGAACTAAGCCACCATTCTTCATAAATAATCCTTAGGGACAACCAACTTTCAGAGAACCCATAATGATTGATACAAAGGGGCAAAGGCCAAAGAAACCACCTATTCAATGATGGGGTTGTAAAGGAGATCATATGTTTAGAGATTTTCCTAACAGAGGTGAAAAAGTGAGGACTATTCACAATGTACAACAAGATGAAATAGTGGAAGACATGGGCATAAATGTACCAAGGATCTATGCAGCCCTAGACAACAAGCAAGCAAAATATCAGTCACATATGATTGAAGTGGAAGGTATGATCAACAAGCAAACCATTACTATTTTAATTGATTTAGGTGCTAGTCATAGTTATATAGATCCTAAGATGGTGGAAAGTTTGAATTTTCCAAGACAAAAGCATGAAAAATCGTGGTTGGTGCAGCTGGATACCGAAGCAAAAAGAAAAGTTAATGATATGGTTAAGTCATGTCCTATGGAAATTAATGGACTGAACACCAGGGCAGATTTGAACATCTTGCCTTTAGGTTCCTATGATTGTCTAATTGGGATGGATTGGTTGGACCGGCATCATGCTATCCTATACTATCATAACAAGGCATTTACTTGCTTGGATGAGGAAGGGAACCTAAGGACAGTGTAGGGAATTCCCAAGGAAGTAACCATAAGAGAAATTTCAGCATTGCAGCTAAAGAAATGTTACAAAAAAGGGTGTCAAATATTTGCAGCACATATGGAGGAGACACCTAAAGAAAATGTGTCAAATATTGAATATTATGAAGTCCTAAAAGAGTTTGAATATGTGTTTAAGGAGATACCAATATTACCCCCTAAAAGATACATTGATTTCTCCATAAATATGATGCCCACAGTAGCTCCAGTATCCAAGACTCCCTATAGGATGAGTACAACAGAATTGAAGGAATTGCAAATGAAACTTGAAGAGATTCTGAAGAAGGGGTATGTATTCCCAAGTGTATCACCTTGGGGTGCCACAGTTTTATACGTGAAGAAGAAGGATGGAACACTAATACGTTTCATTGACTTTAGGCAGTTGAACAAGGTAACTGTGAAGAATAAGTAGCCTTTTCCAATGATCGATGACCTCTTTGATCAACTAAAAGATAAAAAAATATTCTCCAATATTGATCTTAGGTCTGGTTATCATCAAGTAAGAATTAAAGAAGAAGACATCAACAAGACTTCTTTCAAAACAAGGTATGGTCATTATGAGTTCACAGTGGTTCCATTTGGGTTATCAAATGCACCAGTTGTCTTCATGTGTTTAATGAATGGTATTTTCAGAGAATACTTAGATAAGTTCGTCATTGTATTTTTAGATGACATTCTTATATATTCTAAGTCAGAGGATGAGCATGAAAAACACTTGAGGATGGTATTACAAGTATTAAGGGAGCATCAATTATATGCCAAATTGAGCAAGTGATCATTTTATGAGAAGCAAATTCAATATTTGGGGCATATCATTTCAGAGGAAGGGATAGCAGTGGATCTTGAGAATATATAAGCGATTAGAGGATGGCTAGTGCCAATGAATGTGACAGAGGTCAGATCATTCATGGGCCTTGTAGGCTACTATAGGATATTTATTGAAGGATTCTTAAAGATTTCACACCCAATCACTTCCTTGCAAAAGAAGGGTGTGATGTTTCAGTGGAAATTGGATTGTGAAAAGAGTTTCCAACATTTGAAACAATTATTAACAATTGATCCAATACTAAGGATTGTAGACCCAAATGAACACTTCATTGTATGCACAGATGCATGTAAAGAAGGACTTGGTGGAGTCCTGAGTCAAAATGGGTTTGTTGTATGTTATGAATCAAGGAAGTTGAAGGAACATGACAGGAACTATGCCACTTATGATTTGGAGTTGGAAACCATAGTGCATGTCTTGAGGAAGTGGAGGCACTGCCGCACTACCTCATGGGGAAAAGGTTTTAGCTAAGGACAGAGCATAATGACCTGAAATATTTATTTGATCAGCCAACTCTAAATGTTAGGAAAAAAAGGTTGTTAGAATTTCTTAGTGAATATGACTTTGATATAAACCATATCAAAGGGAAATAGAACAAGGTGATTGATTCACTCAGCAGAAGGGTGCATGAGTTGCATGCTACAACCATAAGCATGTACCAATCATATTTGAAAGAAAAAAATTTGGAGGCTGCAAAATCAAATTTGCAATACAAGGAATTAATGGCAAAATTACAACAAGGTATTTTGCAGCAGAAAATTAAAGACTATAAGCTAGAAAATGACGAAATTATCTTATATAGGGGAATAATTTATGTACCAAATTCCCAGAAATTGAAAAATATGATATTGAAAGTAATGCATAGCATACCTTATGTTGGGCACCTAGGTTATCATAAAACTATCGCAGCTATCAAGAGACACTATTATTGGGTAGGAATGAAGAAAGAAGTTGTTGATTTTATTGCCAAATGTTCAGAATGTCAAAAGGTAAAGGTTGAGAATAGACACCTAGCTAGTTTCCTATAGCCACTACCCATTCCTGAGTGGAAATGGAAACTTTTATCAATGGATTTCATCACCAAAATGCCTAGAACAAACAAGCAACATGATTCTATCATGGTAGTGGTGGATAATCTTACTAAAGATGCCCATTTTATCCCAATAAAGCTCACTCACAAGGAAACCAACATTGTTGATGTTTATATGAGAGAAATTCCTCGATTACATGGTATACCCAATACAATTGTGTCTGATAGAGATCCAAAATTTACATCAAATTTTTGGAAGGGATTATTTAAGGGATTTGGAACAAATTTGAATTTTAGCACAACTTATCATCCATAATAAGATGGACAAACAGAGAGGGTGAATCAAGTGATTGAGGATATGTTGAGGATGTATGTGATGGATAAACCATCAAAATGGGAAGACTACCTACACTTAGTAGAGTTTTCTTATAAAAATGGGTACCAAACATCTCTAAATATGAGCCCATTTGAGGCACATTATGGAAGAAAGTGCAACACACTGGTAAGTTGGGATAACTGAGCAGATAGAGCAATGGTTGGGCCATATTTACTCATGGAAATGGAAAAGAAAATGTTGAAAATTAAACAGAATTTAAAGGCTTCCCAAGATAGGAAGAAAATCTATGCTTCCAAGGGTAGAACTCACAGGGAGTTTAAAGTGGGTGATCATATATTCTTGAAGGTTAAAGACAACAAAACTTCACTGAAGTTGGGAAACTATTCCAAGTTGGCAGCTAGATATTGTGGACCATTTGAAATCCTAGATAGGATTGGTCCAATGGATTATATGATTGCATTTCTTGCATCTATGTCTGTTCATAATGTATTCCATGTATCATTGCTAAATAGATATATACCTAATGATAATCATGTAATTGATCGGAATGCGATTCAAGTGGAGCAAGAAGGCATTATCCAAGTGCATTCAGTACACATTCTGGACCGGAAAATCAAACAGCTCTGGAATCGATCCATAGGGCTTGTAAAGGTCCAATGGACCTGGTATGGTCCTGAGGACACTACTTGGGATCATGAGGATGCAATGCGGGTAGAATACCCACATAGTTTTGAATATTTTGGAAATCGTGTTGATATGTGTACATAATTCACTAAGGACAATGCATAAATAAGGGGAGGGGATTGTAATACCCCCAGGCCGAACCCCAACTGTAAATGTAAATGAAAATGTACTTAAGCCAGTGATTTTTTAAACATCATTTTTGTATGCACCTTCCATGGTATAGTGTGCACATGTACTACGCACTAAAATGATGAAGTGTGCACATTCCAGGATACTATGCACAACAAACTTAAGTGCGCGCAATTTTGAGGCCAAGGATCCTTTGTGTATATGTTGTGTTTTATAAGATGGTGAGCCAATTATTATAAGCTAGGAGGTTTATGTGTTGAATTAGGTCAAAGAGCCTAGATGATAAAGGCGAGTGAGCCTATTTATGTAATTATGTATATCATTAATATAAAATACATCACTATGTGTAGATTGATCATGATAAAAGAGTATGGGGCCCTAAACTCCACTAGTTAGGGAAAGGGGGGGATAAAAGTTAAGGATAAGGGGCTAATCTAGGGAGCTTAAGCCAAAAAAGAATATTATATTAATATTCCTTAAAGTATAAAGTTTGGATAGTTATTGTATCCTAAGTTCTAAGTATGGGGATAAGTGGGCCAAAGTGGTTCTCAACATGACAAGTGTCAAGTTGGGAACATGCGTACATATAGCTTGGAATTAGTTCATTTTCTTATCATTCCATCATCATTCACCCACTCATTCAGCTATCCTTCGTACCTTCCTATCACTGTACTTTTACCCGTATCTGTACCCATACCTGTACTCGTATCTGTACCCATACCTGTATATGTACCTGGTTACCTTGGGAGATTGACTGAAGAAGCAGTTTGTTAAGCCTATGGGATATTGAAGAGATGGGTTGTCAGGCCCATGAGAAATTTCTCTCTAGGTGAGAGAATTGTTGGGAATTGATTTCCCAAAGGTGCCAAACTGCAACTACAGGACTCTGAGGTTTCTTATCTGACCTGTTGTTGAAGCCCCAGAAAGGAAGTGAGGAAGTCGAAGGACTGTTGAGCAGATAAGGGGAACACTTCTTGGGGTGGGACAGGCATGTGGGGAATGAGGGACTGTAGGTTGTTAGTATAAGTTGGCACCTCTGACAGAGTCTTTCCTATTGTCTGAGATACATCATCCTAGTTAGGAACCCCTTTACCCAGGTGGAGTTTAGTCCTAGCTCAGGGATGACCCACTGATGAGAGTGATGAGAAGTGTGGTCTAAGGATGGGAGGTTCGTGGAAGGTATGCACGCAGTTGGTGATATTTTTACCAATATAAGTTTCCATTTTTTGTTAAATTACATACTGCATTATTATATATGTGTTTATTTTTATGGGTTTTTACTATGTGTGGTTTATACCTATCTTTATATTTATGGGTATTGCCTGTATATGATGCATGTATATGTTTAATTTTATTTCGGTATGAATCTGTCCATTTACAAAATGTATTTGTCTTTTTTAAGTTATATATATAAAGTTACGCAAGAGTTTCTATGTGTATATGTTTTAATTTGCATGCAGCTCGAAAATGTTATGTGGCACAACCCAATTGGATGTTGGGGATGTTATAGAGTATGTTACAATATATTCAATTCTACAAGAGTTTCTATGTGGCATAGCCCAATAGTCATAGGCTAGGTATGTTACACCCTTTTAACCTCCTCCCTTCTGCATTTTTAACCAAGATGAAAAACATATAATTGGTGAAGAGATTGGAGTTGAGAAAAGAGAGGAAAAATAAATAACTGACAAAACAAGTGATATCTAATGACTCAAATAATTCATCAAAACAACCTTGGAGATCACATCCTAGAGGGTTCCAAGAAGAAGAATCCATAAGAACAAAATGCCAAGAAAGGCAATTCTAGCCATGCTTTGATTGCTATAAACTCCTCTCTCGATGCTTGGATCATAGATTCAGGAGAATCAAATCACATGGCTGCCAAAAAAGCATTCTATTCTTCACTGGAGTAGAAGGTACTCATATTCTGATGGGGGACAACTCTCCAGTCAAGGTCACCGAGAAAGGAAGGATTTAACTCAAAAATGGAAGCTTCGAGAATGTGTTGCATGTTCCCAAACTTTTCGTCAATATTCTCTCCATGTATTAGATGAAAAATTCTGGCACCGGAAAGAAATTCATATTCACACCTAATGTTGTGGATACCTATGACATGCAAACCAATTCCATGGTTTCTACTAGTGAGGTAAATCATAAATCAATGCTTTACACATTTTCTGAATTTATTGAACTCAATTTTTCTTTACTTCTTACCCATGTTGATGAAAGAAGTAGGATATGGCACGAAACGTTCGAGCATTTAAATTTCAAATATAAACAACATATTAGAAAGAAGGGAATGGTTGATGGTCTATCCGACATCCACTTCTCCAAAGGAATTTGTGAGGGATGTGTTCTTGGAAAACACCCTCAAGAGAAATTCGACAAACGAAAGACTCAGAGAGCTTCATCTCCTTTAGGTATGATCCATAGTGACCTCATGGGCCCTTTTCCACATCCATAAATCAACAAAGAAAGGTATGTGCTCATTTTTTTTTATGATTTCTCATGCTTCACATGGATTTTCTTAAAAATCAGTGGTCTTTCAACATCTCAGAGATTTCAAAGCCCTAGTTGAGACACAATCAGGAAAGAAAATCAAAGTCCTCATAATTGATAACAAAGGAGAGTATGTCAACCATGAGATCCAAAATATTTGGCATGAGGTAGGGATTCAGTTGCAGCACACAGTTCCCTATACTCCACAACAAAATGGAGTTGCTGAGCGGAAAACAGATCTCTAAAAGAGATGGAATCTTGCATGCTACATGCAGAGTTACTTCCATAGATATTATGGGCCGAAGAAATTAATTGTGAAACTCACATCCAAAACAGATCTCCCCATAGATCTGTTAAGGATAAGACCCCCTACGAGGCTTAGAGCGGCCTCAAACTGGATGTGACCCACTTTCGTATTTTTGGTTCATGTGCATGGGACCAAAATCCCTTTGAAGAGAGGAAGGCACTTGATCCACAGAGCACATAGTGTATTTTTGTTTGATACCATGATGAAGTGAAGGGGTACAAACTCATTGATATTTCCTCATACTGAATCATCATTGAGCATAGTGTCCAATTCAAGTAAAGTGTCTCGCATGTACCTCAACATTTGAATGTAGACACCTTTGTTCTTCTACCTATCAGAGATGATGAGCATGCACATGCAGACTCTTCTTCAGACGAGAGTTCTGATTCAAAGGATTCATATGATCTAGATACAAAGTTAGTACAGTCATATGTAGAGTTAGTGAATCCATATGTATATGCAGAGCCAGAGAAGAGGCCAAAGTGGGCCCATACTACTCTTCAGGATGTAGGGGATCTTGTTGGTGATCCAGCCGATACTAGGAGGACTCGATTTGATTTCAAGGAGCCTCCTCTTACACTCACTGCCACTGAACCATTGCCACCTAGGCATATTTTCTTGGTTCATTCTTTAGATCCACAGTCTTATGGAGAGGTTGTTGGAAATCCCTTCTGGGTATCCACTGTGCAGGAGGAGTACAACTCTCTCCTCGAGAACCAGACTTGGGATCTAGTTCCTCTTCCTTCTGGAAGGAAAATTTTCAGGTGCAAATGGGTATACAGGACCAAGAGTGCAACAGATAGACAGATTATTAGATACAAAGACAGGCTAGTTTCCAAAGGATTTGAGCAGGTGCATGGAATTGACTATGATGAAACCTTCTCTCCAGTAGCAAAGATGGATTCCATATGTTTGGCACTTGCCATTGTGGTAGCGAAGGGATGGGAATTCCATCATATGGACATGAAGAATGCATTTCTTATTCACGATCTCTCTAAGGATATGTATATGGAGCATCCCTAGGGATTTATGTAGGATTCATCTTTGGTCTGTCGACTGAAGAAGTCTCTTTATGGCCTCAAGCAGGCTCTGAGGACATGGTATGCCAAGATGGAATCCTACCTGATGTCACAAAACTTTGTACGTTGTAAATCAGACATGAATGTTTACATGCTCAGGATGACTGATTCACTTCTACTCTTAGTTTTGTATGTTAATGATTTATTGATCATCAATTGCTCGACTTCAACAATTGTTCCATTCAAGAGGATTATACATGACAGGTTCTTGATGGTGAACATGGGTCTGCTACACTTCTTCCTTGGACTCAGGATCAATCAAGATGCATCAGGCATAAAACTATCTCATGCCAAGTATGAATGAGATCTCCTTGAGAGATTTCACATGATAGATTCAACTCTTCTCCGACTTATTTCCTATCAAGAGTCAAACTTGAGGATGGGAGGGACACTCCACTAGTTGACATCACACTATACAAACAATTAGTGGGGAGATTTTTGTATCTCACACACTCCATACCAGACCTCTCCTTGTAGTTGGCACATTTTCTAGGTTCATGCAAGAGACACATTAGCTACATTGGAAGGTTGAAAAGTGTATCCTTCAATATGTATAGGGCACCACCACCTTTGGGATTCATTATGCAACAGACTCTACAATGAACCTCATCAGGTTCACTGATTCTGATTGGGATGGTGATAGCACTGATTGCAAGTCCACATCTAGTTACTCACTTAGTCTTGGTTCCAAGCCTATCTGTTGGTCGAGAAAGAAGCATGATGCTATTTCTCTATCTCCAGCCAAGGTAGAGTATAGAGGGTTATTTAACATAACCATTCAGGCTATGTGGCTACAATATTTTCTCACTGAGTTGGGAATTCAATTTAATTGGTCGATCATCATCTAGTGTGACAACCAGCGCACTTTAAAGTTCTACAGAGATCCAGTTCAGAGGCAGTGGATAAAGCACATCGAGAGCCACATGTACTACATTTGGGACTTAGTACATGAGGGGATCATCGACCTACAGTTCTATCCTTTAGCAGAATAGACTACAAACATCTTCACCAAGACCTTCATCAATCAAAAGTTCCATTGTCTGCGCAGTCGTCCTGGAGTGAAGGACACAACTTCCTAGCAACTATCAGTTCTTTTTTTTACATACATTTTACCTTGAGGGGGGGGGGNCCCATGAGGTTTTCCCTCTTTCCTCACTTTATTTCAGTGTATCTCTTATATTTGGGTACCTAACATGGCCTCGTTGCTGGGACCCATTCTTTATTTTCACCATAGTGATGTTCAAGGGGGGTGTTGGATTAACTTCACACACACCTATGATTTATTTTTATTAAAGTTTTTCCTATGTTTATTAGTCATTATTCAGTCTCCTATATTCTAGGAAGAATATTCCTCTAGGGATAATATTCTCTTCATTTTTCACTTCAATTTGATCAGTTGAGTGGAGTCTAAATGCTACATTGGGATTATCACCATGCAACATTAGGATCATCGCCAATTAATGCAGATTGTCCTTGGTATCATTGCCAGAATAGTGCATTACCCATTATTCCTCGATATCCTCCTCACTTCACTATGTTTCAGTCAGTTAGCTGAAGACTGATAGACTAATTAGCTCAATTAGGTGGTATTTCACTCCCATAACGGCCCGAGAGACTAGACTAGGTGGAAGTTTACTCCTATAACTACTGGTGTGTATCCATATCATTGTATACCACCACCATAGTGCATTGTGTTGATTAATTGGGTTGGTTTTCATTGATGTCAACCCTTGAAGAGAGTTTGGTAGCACAAAGGTTTGGGTAATGGACCCAAGTTTGTTTGATGTATAATGGTATGTGTTTTGATACATTTGTAGGTAAGACTATTTTAGATGGATAGTACATGTCATGCCATTTCCGGTGGTATGTGGAACTTCACATAGCTCCTCACAGTTTGAGATTTATGGCCTTATGAAGTTGAAGAACCCTCATATGATTGGCTTGAAACCCCAAAAGGTCAAAGAAGTCAAAGTGATTGCAACGAAGAAATTATTTAACTAATAAAGTGAAGTGACAAAGTCAAAGAGGATTATTTAAATAATAAAGTGAATTGACAAAGTCAAAGAGGATTATTTGAATAATAAAGTGAAGTGAAAAAATCAAAGCGGATTATTTAAATAATAAAGTGAAGTGACAAAGTCAATGAGGATTATTTAAATAATAAAGTTAATAGATAACTTTCTAATTATGGAAAGTGGTTATAAGAAGGCTAACCCTAAAATGAGGAAGATGGGTTAAGTGGTCAAGTGGCTATTGAATACATGGACAAGTGGAAATTTGAGAAAATGTGGACATAGGTGGCTATGTGGACAAAGTGGCTATGTGGACAAAGTTGCCTAGAAGATGCTTCTAAGGAAGCTACTTGGAGAGTATAAATAAGAGGTGAGGCTCTCTCATTTTAATCACACTTGAGCATATTGAATATCTATAGGAGATTGAAGTAACAAAAGGATATCTAAGGTGAATTTCAGAGCGAAGGTGAAGTAAAGAAGGCTGAAATTCAAGGGAGGATAAATTCTTTTGATGATGCTTTCTAAGGTCTGTTATTTACAGGTCATCTCACCATTTTCGAATTAAATTTTTTTTCTAGAATGATTCAGACCGTGACATTGGGAGGACATTGAGGAAACATATCCAAGTAGCCGTGGTATGAATTTCATCTTGTCGTTCATTGTATTTTTGGAGTTACACTCCGTGGAAAATAGGGTTTGTGGCTAGTCCTGAAACTAGTCTAAAACAGGTAATTTGGGTAAAAGTGTCATAACTTATTCATAAAAGATACAAATTTAGTAAGACCAAATGTGTTGGTTAGAGTATAGTCTTTATTATTCTGTGTCAAATGTTCAAATCCATACAACAAATATTTTGTGAGGGGCACACTCTACAAGTTATCTCTCTAGAATAAGCCATAATTCAACAAGGTATGCCATTTTTGCTATAATGCCTTTTCTTAGAGGTTCCAAGTAGTGACACCGAGAGGAATTGCATAAAACACATTGAAGAACATTGTGTACTATTTTCAGAAATTTATTCATTACATGTACATAGTTATGATTATTTCAAGTTAGGGCTATTGACTAATCCAAAACTAGTCATATGAGACTAAAGTAGAGTTTGATAAAAATGTTAGTCTCTTGTTGTTAAAGTTAAGGAAGGTTGCAAGTTGAGGTATAGGTTGGTGCATGGTTGATGCACTTGTTTATGGTACAATTTGATTATAGGTTGTTTGGTATAGGTTGGTGCATGGTTGATGCACTTGTTTATGGTACATGTTGATTACAGGTTGAGGTACAGGTTGATGCATGGTTGATGCATGGTTCAGGTTATTGGTACATGTGTTTTGGTGCAGGTTGACTGGTACAGGTTTACAACTGTATATCTCATAGTTATAGTGTGACAATGGTTCCATCATTCTAGTTATACATCAAGGTGGTTTCACGGGGCAAGGACAAGTGGTTGTATCCACCTTCTAGTTTTAACCGAAGAACATAGGGGGTTGTAGCCTCCTTTTAGTTGTAGCTAGAGAATTGGGGAGTTGGAGATTCCCTCAGGTTGTAGCCTGAAAAACTAGGGTGTTGGAGCTTCCTTCCAATTGCAGCTAGAAAAAAAAGGAAGTTGGTGCTTCCAATGAATGTAATTCTTGAAGACATATAATAAAAAGAATTTTGTGGTTTTCTCCCGCTTTGGGTTTCCATGTAAAAACATTGGTGTTATGTGTATGTGTATGATTGTTCATTTGTTCATTGTTTATTTACTCTGCAAATATTGGATGATAATGCTACAATGATATAACACTTGCATTATATGGTTAAAAAGGATTAGATTTCACTATTATTGATTCACCCCCCCTCTCAGTAATCCAACAATTGGTATCATAGTAGCTTCCTTCAGATATCAGTTTAACCACTGAAAGGTAGATCATGGAGAGAAACAACATGTATAAAAATGGAATACCACAATTTAATGGACAAAAGTATGCATTTTGGAGCATAAGGATGAAGACATATGTACAGGCACAGGGATTTGAAAATTGGCAATCAATTGTAGATGGATACACAACACCAGTAGTTCCGTCGACAAATGACAAAGCAGTGAAAATTGGTCAGAATAATTTCAAAGCCACAAATGCACTTCTAAATGGTATTGGAGAATCGATATTCACCAAATTTGCACATTGTGAATTCGCTAAAGAAATTTGGGACAAACTTCAAAATATTTATGAAAGAGATTTAAAAGTCCTGCCAACAAAGCTTCAAACTTACAGAGGTCAGTTCGAACAATTAAAGATGAAGGAAGACGAGAATATTTCAGCTTACTTTTTACGAGTCGATGAAACAACAAATGCAATATTGGGATTGGGAGAATAAATAAAAGAATTTGTAATTGTTGAAAAGGTACTAAGATATCTTCCTATGAGATTTGACCCTAAGATATAAACACTAGAAGAAAGAGAAGATCTAAACTCAATAAGCATGGATGGACTACATGGAATCTTCATAGCATATGAAATGATAATTCAATAGGAAAATCCATATATAAAAGAAGCAGCCTTCAAATCATCCAAAAGGTCAAAACAAAAGGGAAAGAAAAAAAAAATAATGTAGTGGAAACAGTGACGTCTTAGAATATGATGAAGAAGCAACCAACTTTGTCATAAGATTGAACAAGGGAACCAATGACAGGTATAGAGGTAAGCTTCCTTTGATTTGCTTTAATTGTGATGGTATTGGTCATTTTTCTAACAAATGTTCTCATAAGAAAAAGAGAAATTATGAAGGTTACTCAAATAACAAACAAACATATAAAAGAAAAAGAACCATAAAGAAAGTTTTCAAGAAAATCTTATGCGCCAAAGAAGACATCTCATCATGAAATGAAGATGAAGTCAGTGACAGTGAGACAAAAAGAGTTATATTCATGGCAGTAGAAGACTCTGATAAAGAAGAATCTGAAGAAGATTATTGATCCAAAAGGATCTTCACAGTCGACACATTTTCAGTCGGCTTCAAATACTTCCAACTTTGTCTAGTCAACAAAGAGATCACATTGAGATTTCTGATGCATTTCGAATGAAGTCAATTAGACTTCACATGCTAGAGATATGTCTTGTTGATATTTAGGGGAAAAATGGCATTTGTAAAATGTTTAATACATAAGATAGGGTTCACATAATTATGTATTTTTCATTATTTAAAAGGGATTATTTGGTGCAAATCCATGTTGGCTTTCAATCCCTAGTCTCAAGGAGATTCCTAAGGAGAGTTGAGATATTCATCGAGGGTTGAGAGATATTATCAAACGAATCCCTTGAGATATGCCAAGATCTTAATTTAGGAGATCTTGAGAGATATTATCTCCATGAAAATCTTGATGTGGTTGAGATGGAGATGTTATATAAACCCTTGTTGGGGGTTAAGAAGAGAGAGGAGAGAAAGGAAAAAGATTGTGGAAAGCTTATTGAGAGCTTATTGATTTAAAGGATGTCTTTGTAAAGGAGAAACATGTTGTAGGCTTGTTTATGTAGCCCTTTTGAAGCAGAAACAATAAAGCAGATTCATGGGATTCATGAATCTGGAGACGTAACCAAGGGGTTTGGTGAACTTTGTTATCATATTGTTGTCAATGTTGTATGAGTGATTTTGATGCATTCCCACTTGGTTAAGTAGAATTTTTATTTATAAACATACACAATAGTTTGACAATTTTAAGTGATTATTTCCTTAATGAAGCATGGTTAATTAATCAAATTGCCCTTATTCACATGCAATTTTGTCATAAAAATCTTGTTTTGAAGATTTGGATGTAAGAAGATTTCTCACCAAGTTTACAGATCAAGTGGTATCAGAGAAGATCTGACCAATAAGGAACGAAGCAAGTGTGGCTCAAAGAGTTGGAAGAGATAAATCACAACATTCAAGATGAAAATGCAGAGTTGAGGAGACTTTTGCAGGTTGCATAAGAAGAGAAGCAAGAGATTCAAGAGATGTCTCAGCTTCATGGAAAAGTCCTTAACAAAATTATTGAAGAATTGCAACTTGAATTGCAAACCAAGGATGATCTCTTGGCTAAGTTGCAGCTTGGTGAACGAAGGGAAGACAAAAGGGCTTCTACTGTGGATGCACAAACTCAAACTGAGGTATGTGTTGAGAGTATTTCTTCATGTTTTCTTTCATCTCAGTATGATAATAATGTTGGCATGAATCTTCTCACTAAAATGGGATACAAAGGAGGTGGACTTGGAATTAATGGCCAAGGAGTCAGTCAACCATTAGAGGTGGTAGAAATACCACCACTTGCAGGTTTGGGTTATAGCAAGGTAGAGATTGGAGAGTGCTCAAAGACTGCTAAAGCAAGAGACACTTCTACATCATTGGATTCCAATAGAGGAGCCAAAGCAGCTAGTCCTTATTAAATCTGCAACAAACATAAACTAGGAAGGTATAAAAGTCATTCAAATTCATTTCTTGAATATAAGAAAAAATATTCCTGCATTAGTTCTTATAACCGTGATGTATCCAAGCATCAAATGAAAAAAGTTTGGGTTAAGAAAACAGATGTGTCCAAAGCAAAAACCACAAAGCAAAAACCACACCTTCCAAGTCCTCCCATCAGGAATGCACAGTTGAATGGAAAGCAAAGGAATTTTTGCAGTTATTGCAAAATCAATGGCCATTGGGAGAAGAAGTGCTGGAAGTTACATTCCAAAATTCACCACAAACCAAGCAGCAGGCAGATTGTGAAAAAGCCCGTGAAGGAGGATCCTTCAACCATTGTAAAAGCACGATTACAGGAATAAAGTGCTTAGTATCGGTTGGGTAAGAAATTGATGATATTTCTACAAACTATAATTATGTTGCTTTCCAAGTTTCCAATTTATATGGGGACAAATATCCTCCTTAATGAAGAAAATGGTCAGAATTTTTATGTTTTGGATTCTAGAACCAACTGTACGAGGTTGAAGAGCTCGACGAGACGATTCCGACGGTGCTTGAATCACGTCGAACTGACTCTGTATGAGGCTGATTCCTTACAAGAATATTGTACCACTGCTACATGGGCAACATAAAAATGGAGTATGTCTCATGTTCTTCATATGATTACACTCTGTTTAACTTCCCATAAATAAGAAAGAGTATATAGGTGGAACTGTGCCAGCGATATCTATCAGGGAACGTTATTTCGTGATCAAGGCAGAGCCCAGGGCTCTCATTTTTAAGGGACGCCATTGTGCATTGAGCTAATTCGAGGTTCGATTTGAGATCCCTATGCTTTTCAGTGTGATGGCTGTCATTCGAATGCGCGAAGAAAGCACCATCGTGGATTGTATCATTGCATTGAGGGCGATCACAGTTTCCATGAATAAAAATTCATTGTTGGCCATAATAGCAATGGAAAGAACCAGATACCATATTTACTGATCTTGCATATCTCAAAGAATTACCATTGCAGAGAGCACGTCTGATCAATGGATCATTTTTCTGTCAACTACAGATCCCAAGAACGCAATGGCCAGTCAGAAGTCGTTGTTAAAAACTTAGGGTGCTCACCGATCGATCAGATCCATTCATTCTTGAAAAAATTCTCCTGAGATCAGCTAAGAAATCGTTGTAATTGGTTGTGATCAGTAATGGCGTAGCAACTGATTCATGGAAACCTCCATGCTAATATCTTTGAAGACGATTCGCTGACCGATCTCGGTCAAGCAACGGGAGGAGATTCAAAGTTCTTTAGAAAGTTCATTCAGGGTATTGAAGAGACCGCGGGGATTGGAAAAGGAGCTAACAGAATGTACGCGACCATCTATCTGGAGAGAAGATCCCTTGTGGTTTGAAGCCCTCTCAGCCTCTCATATTTTAGAAGTGTAAGCTTTGTTCTGTTTCTTTTAATTAATTATAGATTTCACATATGCGATATGTGGTAGATCAAGTTTTGTTTTAGGATTGATAGGCCGAGAAACTTGCAAGTCAATCCCTATAAAATTGTAGTCTACCTGCGGATTGTCAAAATTTCTCATGAGATCTACGTGATTCAAAAATCGTTGACGAGATTTATATAGTTGATCTGCCAGTATTGTCGTGATTGTCTGGGGTGACGTTGCCGAAATGAAGGGCGATAAAATGCAGTATGAGGATCATTGAGGTCGCGATTTCGAAACTTGTGGCACTCAATCTGAAGCAAAATATCTCTTGTCTACGATATGAATCCCTTCATTTCCAATTTCGATGTGTTGGGTTCAACACACGTTTACAATTCAGACAACACTGGCACATATCGTGGAAGTTTTGGGGTCGCTTTATTGACATATAAAGAATGGAATTATGTCAAATGATGTGTGCATCATTGATCCCCAGATGGTTCTCGTGATCATTGCGTTGGTTTCCCTCGAGTTCAGGTGATCTACAGGAATTTGCAAGTGTTGATGAGGTATCCACACATAGAAGATTCACAATACACTTCCATTTGAAGACACAATTTCTGAAAGAGAAGGAACCATCATTCCTTTAGGATTCAAGGCCACTGTTTTAAAGGAAGGAATCATTCCCTTCTCCAATATTTGGCATCTCACAGGTCTTTGGAAATTTTCTCCAATTAAAGGATATCGTGGATACAACTTTGGGTTTTGCATTTTCAAAAATAACAAAGGATGACACTACCTTTGCTGAAGACGTGATGAAGACAATACTTCGATAGTCGTATCAACATTTTATTTTTTAATGTTGAAATTGATCATGTACAGGTTTTGGCTGAAGCTCTAGAAAACTCAAGATAGAGAGAAGAAGAGCCATGACTCCAAGACTCTTCAAGTTCCAGCGTACAGTGGAAAAACTGCTATCGAGGAATGTATCGTGGACGGTATGGCCAGATAGAGAAAATAGAATGGCATTTTCATAATTGGTTAATCAAATTCTTTGTATTTGTCACTATAGGACGATTACAATAATTTTAATGATTGGAATTACCACACCACACAAGGAAGCATGCATATTTTTTACAGTATGATATTCCTTTGCCAGTTGTTGATGTTGCACACATTTTTATGTTGAAACTCTTATGTCCAGTTTTAATGTCAACTAAAAAAAATATACAATAAGGTCGTCATCATCATGTGACTGATACGATTTTTTTGGAGCCTATCTTCCAGAAGACTATTCAGGATTCTAGAGTATTCACAATTGGAGCCCATCAATAATTCATGGAAGATATTTTTGATTCACATCGAGTGCAATACTTGTGACTTATTGTAGGGCACATTTCATATATGTGTAATTGAAGTGTGACTTGTACATTCAATTAGCATTCATTGGATTAATTGGGAAGCCACATATATATATATATATATATATATATATATGATGTCTCGCAAGTTATTCTTCAAATTGACACTTTGCATGCAGCACCAACAAAGTTTGGAAGAATGAAAGCAAATGAATCCATCACTTCAATTACAGTTGGGATTACTACCCTTCGAGATACAACTGATCAATTTTTTGCAGCATGGTAGATGCCTATGATACATTTTGGTCGTGGAATATGGAACAACTCTGACTGCAGATATCATTTTGGACACCAGAATGAGAATCATTGCACCTGCAAGAGTTTTAATCATGGCAATGCCACTTTTCATCTTGAACCTATCGAAGACTTTCATCAACATGGGGGTATGTCTATCACCAAGAGAATTGTGGTGAGTTTGATAAAATCCTTTGTTCAGCTGCAAACATCCACTAAAATGGTGAAGAAATGTATGGTCACTATAAGTGCACTAACCCTTTAATTTTTTGGCAGTTGACCATTTTGTTTATAGAGCAAGCCACTGATACATGGTTTGGGAGTTGGGAATTTGAAGTGCACATATTTTGTAGTGGGGGTTTGAATCACTAGTGCATATATTACTACACATTTTGTAATGGGTAAATGGGACCATAGAATTTCCCCCCTTGTGCATATTGTGGCATCCGATTTGGCATAAGGATTGCTTTGAACTTGATGATTATGAAGCATTGTAAAAGGATTTTAGCCACTCTAAAGTGAGGATGAGAGTGAGAGGTTTCTTTTTTTACACCTAATGCATTAATTGGCTTCATTGTAATCATCATTTAATCAATTGATTGAGGCATTTTTGCCGAGGCCTATTTTTGAATTTCTTGTAAAAATTGACCAAAGAGTGTGGTTATACACCCTTGCAAAGTATGTAATTCAGAAATCATCAGATACAGGTTGCATTTTGATGCAGATGTGGGCGATTGAATCTAGAGATCCGAAGAACAAGAGGTGAAGGAGACAAGGGTGTGCCTTTCAGAACATTTGCTTGGAAGAAGTTGTAAGTGTTTGAGTTACATTTTGATTTTGAAGTACAGGGAATGAAGACATTTGCATGCAGTTGATAATGGATTGCAGGTCAAAGTTGATACGTTTGGAGGTCCAAAATTTTTTCTCCGTGGGGAGGTGTGATCTGGGAGGATCTTCATAGTCGACACATTTTCAGTCGGCTTCAAATTGTTGGTTGTGGAGCCTGATTATCTTCCTGATTTAGAGGTTTTTTACTTTCAGCCTTGTTTATACCCCATGAAGTATTTACACCCCATAAGTATGTACACTCTTCCATG
>ML793983.1:323770-353192 GCA_009831015.1 Picea engelmannii | reverse complement strand
AGCACCACAGGGTATGTTTTTACTATAGGTGGAACAACAGTAAGTTGGATTTCGAAACTACAAAAGGTTGTTGCACTTTCAACAACAGAGGCAGAGTATGTTGCTACTACAGAGGCTAGTAAAGAGATGATTTGGTTACAAAGATTTATGGAGGAATTGGGAAAGAAGCAGAAGAACAACAGGTTGTATTGTGATAGTCAGAGTGTCATTCACCTTGCAAAGAACTCAGCCTTCCATTCAAAGACTAAGAATATATAGTTGAGGTACCAGTTCATACGATCCGCCTTGGCAGATGGACAATTGAAGATGGAAAAGATACACACTAGCCAGAATCCTGCATATATGTTAACAAAGGGAGTAACCAAGGAGAAACTGAGTTCCTGCTTAGTTTTAGTTGGTCTTCAAGAATGAAGATGAAGATGAGAAATTTTCCAGGTCCAAGAAGGTTCAGAGTCCATCATATACAACAGCAGTGGAGTTGTTGAGATTAGTCTCCAAGTGGGAGATTGTTGGTTGTGAAGCCTGATTATCTTCCTGATTTAGAGGTCTTTTAATTTCAGTCGTGTTTATACCCCATGAAGTATTTACACCCCATAAGTATGTACACTCTTTCATGCGGGGGAGTGCAGAGGGGGGGTACCCCCTTTGCGAGGTCTGGGGGAAAGAGGGCCCCCAGCGGGGGTTCGGGGGCGAAGCCCCCGAAGCAAAAATTGCCTTGTAAAAGTATATGGTAATTTCATTGTAAATCTGGACCGTTCATTATAAGGTCGCAGATCTAACGATAGAGATTATGTTAGGGTTTTTTTCCCTAGAAGGAAACCCTCTTTTATGAGGGAAATGTATTGTAGCTATGTTGTTGGCAAGCATTGTATTCTGAGAGAGGAGACTGTGAGAGAAAGAAAAGGAAGTTACAACAGGTTTTGTTGTAGGTTGTATCCCTTCATTTTGCTGGATAATAATAAAGAAAGGACCTGGCAATTTCTCTGGTGGACGTAGTCCACACTGGGTGAACCACGTAAATCTGTGTCTCTCTTGTATTGTATATCTTATGTGTTTTATTTCCGCATTTGTTTTATTTTGTTGCTCCGCGGTCCTGTTTTTCTAACACAAATACAACCAATTTTGTCTAGTCAACAAAGATCTCACTTTGAGCTTTCCGATGTATTTTGAATGAACTGAATTGGACTTCACATGCTAGAGATATGTCTTGTTGATATTTAGGGGGAAAATGACATTTGTAAAATGTTTAATACATGAGATAGGGTTATCATAATTATGTATTTTTCATTATTTAAAAGGTATTATTTGGTGCAAAGCCATGTTGGATTTCAATCCCTAGTCTCAAGGAGAGTCCTAAGGAGAGTTGAGATATTCATGGATGGTTGAGAGATATTCTCAAACCAATCCCTTGAGATATGCCAAGATCTTAATTTAGGGGATCTTGAGAGATATTATCTCCATGAAAATATTGATGTGGTTGAGATGGAGATGTTATATAAACCCTTCTTGGGGGTCAAGAAGAGAGAGGAGAGAAAGGAAAAAGCTTGTGGAAATATTATTGAGAGCTTATTGATTTAGAGGATGTCTTTGTAAAAGAGAAACAGGTTGTAGGCTTGTTTATGTAGCCCTTTTGAAGCAGATTCATGGGATTCAAGAATCCAGAGACGTATCCAAGGGGTCTGGTAAACTCCATTATCATATTGTTGTTAATGTTGTATGTGTGATTTTGATGCATTCTCACTTGGTTAAGTAGAGTTTTTATTTATAAACATACACAATAGTTTGACAAATTTATGTGATTATTTTCTTAATGAAGCATGGTTAATTAATCAAGTTGCACTTATTCACATGCAATTTTGTCAGTAAAAGATCCTATTTTGAAGATTTGGATGTACGAATATTTCTCACCAAATTTACAGATCAAATATGAAGGGGCGGAAGTAGACTACCAATAAGAATTGTTGTGTTCCATAGAAGTTATCAGAAGAGAAAAGAAGAAAAACAAGAAACTACAAGCGAAACTAGACAAGAAAGAAGACAATCATGAACTAGAACAAATGATCACAAATTTGAAGGTTCAAATTGAAGAGGATAAAATAATTGAAGAAGCACTCAAAGAATAGCTAGAAGGAAGAGACGGAATCACTAGAAATTTCGAAGAAGAAATTGTCACATTAAGAAAGGATCTTCAAAAGAAAAATATGCAGAACAACTCAAAAGTTTTGAATGACATTATCAACAGTCAAAAACCTCATGATGACAAGTCCAGAATTGGATACAATTAGATAGAAAATGGATGAAGCTCCAAAACAATAGAACAAGAAACACATCCAAAAATCTATGCAAAAACAATCAAAGGGGATAGGAAGGTCTACAAAGAAAATTGCAGGGACACTCCTCCATCGAGAAGATTCATATTTCAGAATCAATGACCGACAGAAACAAATAGGCCTCAGGAAGAAGAAGGATTCATAAGATTACCTCCTTTCAGAAGATCTTCAATTCCCAGGTATCAAAATATACTTTTTGGTTTATGTTATGCATGTAATAATTTTGGACATAAAGTTGTGAATTACAAAGCTAACAACAGGAACATGAACAACTTTGAAAGTTGTACATAAAAGGGTTATCCAAGAAGGCCTAGTGAAACATAGAGAGGAAGTTATAACAGGTTTGAATATTTGCGAACTGAAATGGAATGCTACAAATGTAACAAATTTGGACACATGGACAAATATTGCAAAATGACAGTCTCTCTTAGAGAACCACAACAAGAACCACAACAGTCACAGACAGGAACCTCAGAAAAGGACATGGATAAGAAAGCATAATCCGTATAGCAATGAAGAATGCACACTCGCTCTACAAGCTAAGCATAAGAAACATGGTTGGTATTTTGATAGTGATTCTTCAAAACACATGACAGGTTATAGAGACAGGTTTATTACATTAATAAAGGAAAGAGATGAATCAGTTTCCTTCGGAAATGATGATTCGACTAAAATCATTGGAAAATGAACAATTAGAATTGGGAACAAGAATACCAAGGAATAAAATGTTCTACTAGTAAAATGTATGAAACATAATCTTCCAAGTGTGAGTCAAATGTGTGACCAAGGTCATAAAGTTACTTTCGATTCACAAAAGTAAGAGATAAGAAAAGAAGGTTCAGGAAAATTAATTGCAACAGTTGCGAGAACTTCAAGCAACATATATGTATTAAGTGAAATTGGAAATGAAAAGTGTTTCCTAGGAAAGTAAGATGAAATTTGGCTATGGCATAGAATAATGGGTCACATACATTTTGATAACCTTTTCAAAGTTATCAAAAGGCAAGCAGTTAGAGAAATTCCCCAAATCACGAAACCAACCAACACTTTATGCAAGCATTGTCAACAAAAAAAGAAAACAAAGACCAAGCTTAAATCAAAAGAATATTCAATGACAATACCACTAGAAATTGTGCATATTGATCTTGTTGGACCAACTACAACAAAGGGTTTAAAAGGAGAGAAATACTTTATGTTATTAGTTGATTATTATAAAAGAATGACTGCGATTTTCTTTCTTAGGAATAAGTCATAAGCTTTTGAAAACTTCAAGGTCTACAAGGAAATGGTTGAAAATGAAATGGATTCAAAAATCAAAAGCTTCAGATTTGATAATGGAGGAGAGTTCACTTCAAAGAAATTTATGGACTACTGCGACATGAATGCAATAAAAGGGAAATTCTTTGTTGCTAGGACACCTCAACAAAATGGAGTTGTTGAAAGAAAGAACATGACAATACATTAAATGGATTGAACAATTCTATTAGATTCCAAATTGACAGATATATTTTGGACACAGGCAGTGAATACAATAGTTCACATTCAAAAAGTAGTAATGCTCGGAAACAACACTGACAAAAATCCCTACGAGCTATGGAAAGGAAGACCAACAAATGTGAAGCACTTCAGAATTTTTGGAAGAAAATGCTACATCAAAAGAGAAGATGGAAGAATGGGAAAGTTTGAATCTTGTGTGGACAAATGAGTACTTGTTGGTTACTCAAGTACAAGGAAATCATACGAGTGTTACAACCTGAGATTGAACAAAGTTGTGGAAAGCATCAACGTAACAATTGATGAAAAATAAGTAGAAGGGGAAGATGAAGAGGATCCTATAGAAGAAGAAAATCAAGCTCAACAAGTGCCTCCAAATACACCTAGTAGACAAGTACATAAGAATCATCCATCAGATCAGATTATCAGAAACAAAGATGCAAGAGTTGAGACTAGAAGAAGAATCTGTTCACCAGAACAAACGCACCTATCACTCTCATCTACGATTGAACCAACCTATTTTGAAGAGGCCAACAAGGACAAATTTTTGAATAAGTCCATGGATGAAAAATTGGATCAAATAGAGAAAAATGACACTTGGGAATTGGTTCCAAGACCAAAGGATAAGAATGTGATCGACACCAAGTGGGCAGGGGTGATTTTAAGGATGGAAATTTATTTTAAAATGTAGAAACCTTGGCGAATCTAACTAATCCTTCATATTCCAACATAAATGTTTGGCGACATTTTTGTAAAAATATTCAAACTTCTAAGGATTTTATATTGTTTGTATAAAATTTTGGCTATTTTTAAGTTAAAATAATTTTATCGTATAGAATTTGGGTGAATCATTTTTAGAATAACGAATCTTTTTTTTGGAAAAACCATGGAAAATTAGCCCATGAGCGAAATTTAGCCCCTAAAATCATCCATGCAAGTGGGTATACAAGAATAAATTGAATGAAGATGGACAGGTTACAAGGAAAAAAGCTAGATTGGTATGTAAAGTATATGCACAGGTTGAAGGAATCAACTTTGAAGAGACATTTGCCCCAGTTGCCAAAATGGAAGCAATCTGATTGCTTTTAGCTTATGCATGCTCCAAAAATATTAAAGTGTATTAGATGGACATAAAATCATCTTTTATGAATGGGGAACTTGAAGAAGAAGTCTACATTGAACAACCAGAAGGATTTCAATTGTCAGAAAATGTAGATTATGCGTGTAAATTAAAGAAGGCCTTGTATGATCTAAACAGGATCCTAATGCATGGTACTCAAAACTGGATAAATATCTACATCAGGTAGGGTTCATAAAATGAAATGTCGACAACAACCTCTACATCAGGGTAACTCAAGATAATATTTCATTAATTGAAGTTTATGTTGATGATATTATTTTTGGAAGTACGAATGACAGGTTAAGCCAGAAATTTGCAAAGGACATGCAGACTGAATTTGAAATGCCATTAGTTGGATAACTATCCTTCTTTCTTGGTCTTTAGATACGTCAAAGCAACCAAGGATTTTTTTTTCTCAAACCAAGTATATCAAAGAAATGATAAAGAGGTTCGAAATGGAAGATTGCAAACCAATTATCACTCCCATGCAAACCAGTTGCAAGTTGAGAAAAGATGATGATTCAAATTCTACATATCAAAGGAATTACATGTCAATGATTGGTATCCTACTATATGTGACAACATCCAGAATAGATGTAATGCAAGCAGTTGGACAGGTGGCACGATTTCAAGCAGCACCAAAGGAATCACATGTATTATCAATGAAAAGGATTTTCAGATATCTCAAAGGAACATAAGAGTTTGGATTATGGTATCCAAAAGGTAATGATCTATCACTTATTGCCTACACAGATGTAGATTGGGTATGTTGCATTAATGACCAACGAAGCACCAATGGAGCAACATTCTACGTGGGTGAGTGTTTAGTATCATGGCGAAGGAAAAAACAATCATCAATATCTTTATTTACAGCCGAGGCAGAGTATAATGAAACAACAACATGTTGTACACAGGTTCTATGGATGAAACACACTCTCATGGATATATAGGTTGAGTATGATGAGCCCATTCCAATATATTGTGATAATACTAGCACCATTAGTATCTCAAAGAGCCTGGTGATGCACTCCAAGACGAAGCACATTCCAATAAAGTATCACCTTCTACAGGAACATGTTGTAGAAAAGAACATAAGAGTTTAATATGTGGGCACAAAAGAACAAGTGGCAGACATATTTACAAAACCGCTTCCATGAGAATCCTTTGAGTATCTTCACCAGAGACTCGGAGTTATTTCTACTCCAAAATGAATGCTTATCTTATATGTCTTAGATGTATAGGAGGAAGAACCATAAAGAGAACAGTTCAGGTTGGGGGATCAGACGAGTCAGTTAGGAGGATTAACCCGGAATGGAAAGATACATTTTCCATTGATGACAAAGGGGGAGAGATTTATCATATGCATAGTACAAAGGCATGGTTTTAGGGGGAGCGTTGGTCACAAAAATGAAGGCATGTTTCCAGGGGAGCATGAGTGATATAATTTTAGTATTGCATCAAAGTGTTGCCATCAATGCCAAAGGGGGAGATTGTTGATTAATTGGGCTGGTTGTCATTGATGTAAACCCTTGAAGGGAGTATGGTAGAGAATTCTGGTTGCACAAAGGTCTGGGTAATGGACCCAAGTTTGTTTGATGTATAATGGTATGAGTTTTGATATATTTACAGGTAAGACTATTCTATATGGATAGTACATGTCATTCCATTTCCAGTGGTATGTGGAACGTCATATAACTCCTCACGGTTTGAGAGTTATATCCTTACGAAGTTGAAAGACCCTCATATGATTGGCTTGAAACCCCAAAAGGTCAAAGAAGTCAACGTGCTTGCAAAGGAGAAATTATTTAAATAATAAAGTGAAGCGACAAAGTCAAAGAGGATTATTTAAATAATAAAGTGAAGCGACAAATTCAAAGAGGATTATTTAAATAATAAAGTGAAGCGACAAAATCAAATAGGATTATTTAAATAATAAAGTGAAGTGACAAAGTCAAGGAGGATTATTTATATAATAAAGTAAATAGATAACTTTCTAATTATGGAAAATGGTTATAATAAGGTTAACCCTAAAATGAGGAAAATGGGTTAAGTGGTCAAGTGGAAATTTGGGCAAAGTTAGACATAGGTGACTATGTGGAGAAAGTGGCTATGTGGACAAAGTGGCCTAGAAGATGCTTCTAAGGAAGCTACTTGGAGAGTATAAATAAGAGACAAAGTTCTCTCATTTTAATCACACTTGAGAATATTGAATATCTACAAGTGACTGAGATAACCAAAGGATATCTAAGGTGAATTTCAGAGGGAAGGTGAAGTAAAGAAAGCCAAAATTCAAGGGAGGATAAATTCTTTTGATGATGCTTTCTAAGGTATGTTATTTATAGGTCATCTCACCATTTTCGCAATAACGTTTTTTCTAGAATGATTTAGACCGTGAAATTGGGAGGCCATTGAGGAACCATATCCAAGTACTTATGGTATGAATTTTAGCTTTTTGGTCATTGTATGTTTGGAGTTACACTCTGTGGAAAATAGGGTTTGTGACTAGTCCTGAAACTAGTCTAAAACAAGTGTTTTAGGTAAAAACATCATAAATTCTTCATAAGAGATCTAAATTCAGTAAGACCAGATGTGTTGGTTATAGTACATGTTTTAGTATTATTTGTAACATTTTCATATCCATAAAATGAATATTCCATGTGGGGCTCGCTCTACAAGTTTTATCTCTAGAATAAGCCTGAATTCAACAAGGTATGCCATTTTTTCTATAAGTCCTTTTTCTGAGAGGTTCTAAATAGTGAAACCTAGAGGAATTGCATAAAACACACTGAAGAACATTTTTTACTATGTTCAGATCTTTATTCATTATATGTACATAGTTATGATTATTTCAAGTTAGGGTTGTTGACTAATCCAAAACTAGTCATGTGAGACTAAAGTAAACTTTGATGAAAATGCTAGTCTCTTGTTGTTAAAGTTAAGGAAGGTTTGCAAGTTGAGGTACAGGTTGGTGCATGGTCGATGCACTTGTTTATGGTACAATTTGATTACAGGTTGTTTGGTACATGTTGGTGCATGGTTGATGCACTTGTTTATGGTACAGGTTGATTACAGGTTGAGGTACAAGTTGATGCATGGTTTAAGTTATTGGTACAGGTTGTTTGGTGCAGGTTGATTGGTATAGGTTTACAACAATATATTTCATAGTGATAGTTTGGCAGTGGTTCCATCATTCTACGTATACATCAGGGTGGTTGGACGGGGCAAGGACAGGTGGTTGTAGCCACCTTTCAGTTGTAGCCAGAGAACATAGGGGGTTGTAGCCTACTTTTGGTTGTAGCGAGAGAATTGGGGAGTTGGATCTTCCCTCAGGTTGTAGCTTGAGAAAATAGGGTGTTGGAGCTTGTTGACGCTAAAATACTAGAGAGTCTCAAGCCTCAACATTTTCAACCTCCCGCGGGGCTAGGAAAGAAGAAGCGGGAATATCACCCCAGGCTTAAAGCCCCAGACAAGAATGTGCATTGAACTTTAAGTTAAATTTCTCCTAACCTACAGTCCAAGCATAGTTTCCCTTGCTCTATGATTTTTCTTGTAACAATATTTAATTTTTATTTGATTTATGAATTTGTGCTATTTACTATTTGATCATTTCTATGTGAAAAATTATACAATTGGAAAATGAAATTGAAATTTAAGCAAAAAATATGTAATGATAAAAGTAAAATGCATAGTTTTGTTTTATTTTAACAAAAATAAGTTAAGGCAAAGACAATCTAAAAACTAAAAAACACTAAAACCCTATTTTAGATTAAAACCCTATGTTAAATTTAAAGTTAAAAAAAAACTTATTTTACAACACTACACTAACAATATCTAATTTTGTTTGATTTATGGTTTAATACTATTTACAATTCAAATTACTTTTATGTGATTTTTTACATTTGATAAAGGAAATTATATCAAAAAGAAATTAATTGACACAAGTTAGTAACCACTAAAAAGTTTAAACATTAAGTGGAAAAGTAGTGTAATGATTATTATTTTATGTTTTTTTTATAATTAATACAAAACTACTTTAAAAAAATTAGAATAAAGAAACAAAAGTTATAGTTGGAACTTTTAAAACAAAGTAATATATATATATATATATCAATTAGCTATAGCACATTAGGTTCTTTTGAAAATATGTATTTTTTTTTTTTTGGTTTTGTTTTTTGTTCTCTAAAATTAAAGTATTAAATCAGTTAATAAACGAGAAAAACTAAGGGCTTTAAAGAAAATTGAGGAGATATTTAGAAAAACTAAGAACAGATTTTCATTAAAAAACTTTCATACAAAATCATAGAAGGTCAAAATCTTCAAGTCCTTGCGTAGACTAGGGCCAGGTATATGATCTTTAGCCCTTTTAGACGCAACTTACAATAAAAAGACTAAGCATGAAGAAGAAAAGGAGAGCTGAGCCAACAAGGAATGGAGCTATGGTGGCAAATTGTCAGGAAATTGCCTACATAATAAAATTGATTAGCACCGAATCAAATCGAGCCAATTTACAACAAACTACACAAGTAAATCTTTACCTCATGAAGGCCAACAAACTCATCCTCGCTTATCCTCTTCGTTGCTTTGCAAGACCACTTGCTACCAACGATTTTGCTAGTCTCTCCTAAAGATGTAATGAAAGAACCCTCTCAACACTCACAACATACTTTCTCATAAAATTCTTCCTAAGTTCTCTCTCTGAGCTTTATTTCTGAGACAATACTTCCTTCAGAAAAATATGTATTCTGTGACTTCCTCTAGAATCTGTTTCCCCTTTCTTTTGATGGCTGCACGCTACTACGTTTATCTCCTTTCGTGGACCGTTAGAGTGGTTATGGCAGTTTTAGAGTAACTGGCTAGAGGCATGGGCCCGAACCGCCTGGGCTCTTTCCGTTTGTAAAATTACTTCCGTGATTCACATAGAAACTATATCATTAAACGGTTTATAAACCTAGGTATTTCTCTTCTCGACATGTGTCCTCTAGATCTCTTGTGAAGCCAATCGTCTCATGTTCCAATGTCACCTTTGGAATTGGCTTTTATTGTTTATTAAATTTTATGCTTTCTTTCTTACTTCCAATCGACTCCAACAATTCTTCAATTGTTACACTTATTTCAGAGCATATATGTGTGTGACTTACCTTGGCATGGTGCAACAACTCGACTTTGGCGTTTTTAGCGATTTAGAGAACTTGGTCGTAGTGGTTTTGTATACAGCCTGAGTGGGCCTAATGGTTAAGAACATGTGTTTCCTTCTAAGAGGTCACAAGTTCAAATCCAAAGGGGGGTAGGGTATGTATACCTCCGTAGACTTTACCAGTAAAATCGTATTATTATTATTATTTATTAAATTCTAGAAGGAAGAAAAACGAATTTTGATTTAATAACCCGAATATCTACGTTTTCCAAAATGTCTGTTGATTTAATGTCCACGTCACCAAACTGTCATTAATTCCCTCTTTGATAGTAACCTTGACAATAATTCTTTCACATTTTCCAATAGGGCGTGTCGAATCATGCACGCACACAAGCTCCGTCATTCGATCAACTTCCTGAAGCCCACTAACCACTGAATCTTATCTCTCCTTGCCTAGAGATGCAAACTTAAGATATACTGTCACACTATTCCGAGCTTCTTCGAATATCTCTCTGTGTGAAGGATCACACACAATCACGATTTTCTTCACTTCAAACATGAGGGGGAAAATGTGAAAACTATAGAGTGCAACATGCTGCCTTAATAATGGAAGATATTGTTCGATCATGTTTGCCCCCACCAGTTTTTTTTTGTTTAACTCGACATCTGTACACTTGGAGACTTAAAACCAGAAGATGGCCGGAAAACTGATTTGTCAGACTTGCTCTTTGTTTTGATGTACCTTGCTTAAGGAAATATTCTGTCATCGTTGCCCAGACCTAGAATTTCAAATTTATCTTACCTGTCAAGTGAAAATTTGATGACGGTTATTTGTTTTTTGTGCCGGTCATTTTAAATTTTAAGCACATTCATTATTTTTTCTCTAATATACAAAAATTTGTAATGAAATTTTTTTAATAAAAATAAATATAAAAATAAGATAAATCTGTTAAAATGAAAGAGAAATGACATTTAAAGCCTACTTTTCGGAGCTTGCTACCTATTCCATTTACTGTTGCATTTATTCTTCGAACCAGCCTCTCTCAAGTCCTATAAGTTATAGGATAGACATGTAGGTTATACAATATAACTTAAGTAAACTAAGTACCTACTAAAACATATGGCGGGTTCAAATTTTACATACCGATAAATACTGTCAAATTTTACATACCGATAAATACTGACGTGTAGATTTAGTATCTATCTGTCAAATACATCTTAAAATGAAAAAAAAAAAAATACTATGAGAGGTCAAATTCCAGGCCTGTCGCTGCCATTTCGTGACTGTATTCAACTCTTCGTATGATGCGTTGAAATCAGTGCTTATAAAATGCCTTTATGTTCTTGAGAGAAAATTTGCGCCCAATCTTAAAATCTTATCATTTGTATTTGAGTTGTCGAACTAAAACTGACCCCGAATGATAATATATCAAATAAGATTTTCCGTGATCATTTTTTGGGAGACAGCAATGATAAACCATAGTTGGTATCTGTTCCGCAGATGATATAATATTGCTGAATAGTCATCTGGTAGCTTTCAGGACTATAAAATGTTTGTAGCGGATAAAGGTGAAATATAAAACCTACCACCCATACGCCTTCAGAGATATATGGATGGTATAATATCTCATGGCAACGTTGAGCAATATCCTTAGTAGTATGGATGGCCCATTTCCAATTTCATTATTTGTACCTTTACACATCATCGTTCCAAACTTTAAAAAGTCATGGTATTCAACGGAATTCTTGACTCTTTTATTCATGACTTATATACATTTTGTAAAGGACTTATAATGGTTTTTTTTTTTTTTTTTTAATAGTAAATGTCACAAATGTCACGGGAAACACATTTGATACTTCCTCACTTCATGGATGATATGAGGTGTCAAACTGCAGCCCTAGAGACTCTAGCAAAGTTCGAACTTGTGACCTCTCCCCATACTGAAAGAGTGTGCACACATCTTACCACTTAAACTAACCCATAAGACTATTCTTATACTTATAATGGCTTAACCCAATACTTTTAACAAATATAAGCTTCATGAAAAGGTTGGTTCTTTATGTATGGAAAAGGCACGTGTATATAGGACCTCATAAGTGGCATAAGGCAACCAATCCATTTTAAAAATAAAGTGAATATGGAGGTATTTAATTGAATAATACGATGATGTGTGGGAATGATATATACTTGCTTTGGAAAGGGGTGGTGAAAACTAATAAATCAAGCTAATGACATATCATGTTTTAACTTTTGGTATGGCATGAAAAGTGTTTAAATTAATGACATATCATGTTTTAACTTTTGGTATGGTATGAAAGGTGTTTCAATTATAACACATTGAATAAATTTATGAAAAAAAGTGAGGCATATGAGAATAAGGCTTTACATATGAAAATGAAATGGAGGATATGAAAGGTGTGGAAATTTTATTAAATGTTTTGTCAGTTTTGTCGAGTATAATATCAATTATGGAGAAAGCTTCTAATGGAATTACCCTTCCACACATACATATTTATGCAATGTTTATTGTTGCCAATCATTAGTGTATACTTATCTTTATTTCCAAAATGTTTCAAATAGCGAATAATCTGAAGACATCGTCCTTTGAATGTGCAACGACAACTCAGCGTAAGCATGCGAGATTTTGTGTAAGCAAGAACAATCCACCAATATTTAACAATAAAAAGAAAAATTTTGAGCAAGTACTGTGACTTGAGAGGGAGCCTCGCAACACTCTTTGTTGACAAAAATCATCGTCAACAGAGCTTCCCTCTAGTTTCAGCTGGAAAACAAAGGAAGTTGGTGCTTCCAATGAATGTAATTCTTCAAGACATATAAGAAAAAATATTATGTGGTTTTCTCTCGCTTTGGGTTTCCACGTAAAAACACTGGTGTACTGTGTATGTGTATGATTGTTCATTTGTTCATTGTTTATTTACTCTACAAATATTATATGATAATGTTGCATTGATCTAACACTTGCATTATATGGTTAAAAAGGATTAGATTTCTCTATTAGTGATTCACCCCCCCTCTCAGTAATCCAACACATTGGCTTCTCCTCTAGTGTGCATTGGTTGAACTATACAGAGTATTTCATGTGTAAATTATTCATTATTCATTTGGTTAATGAGAATTCTTTCATTCTTTCTCTCTTTATTCTTCTTTCTCAATTTTTCTGTACAAATGTGTGTGTTATTTTCTAGCTAGATCTATTATGTGAAGTTTCAACACATTTACATGGCATAGCATGGTAAACTTTATATAACCATATATTTATTTGATGGCTTTAATCTTCTAGTTATATGGGGAAAAATATTTCTCTAAGTTTTCAGAAGCATGGATGCCCTTGGCATATACCGTTGCAATATCTAGGAGCAGTTTCAACTCAGGAGCCATCATTTCCAAACAACTAAGGACCAACATCCTACACGCCCAGACACCAAAGGATGGAGAAACACTAGTTTTCCACATGGCATCGTACCTATTGGATGTAATCGGCACAAGAAACATTTTTGCAGGTATGAATTTAAGCCGGCATGTTGTTGAGTTACCCGTGCATGTTTATTTCATCATTCTGTGGGAAAATAGGTACAAGGAATTTTATTCCCTGATATGTGATGATTTCACAGCCTGAGTGCACTTCATCATATTTAGAAAAGAATTCCCAAGGCTTTCAGCGGAAACCAAAAAGATGATTTCAAAAGTGGGCCATTGGTATTTTGAAGAAACAAGAACTTATATCAGAGTGTTTAGAGCTATTGGAGCGCCACACCTACTCCCCGTTCATGTCCCAGACCATATCATTTTGGGAGAAATTTTTTACCAGACCATTCTGTAAGGCTGTAATGCCTCTTTGGTAAAATATAAGAAGATTGCTTTTATACCCTATGGTTTTCATATTGGGTTTTACATGGTAAAAGACACTACATAGGAGAAACAAGAGGGATTGAGTCATCTTTACTATCGGTTCCCCACATGCCATTTTTGTAAGTATGACCCAAAAGGATTGGTACTCCAACATGCGTCGTAGGTGTCTTTATGTTGGCCATATGCTCATGATAGCTTCGAATATGAGATCTACACTGAGAGTGCCTAGGACTAGGAGGAAGTGCTCCATAGAAGGGATAACCCTAACATGACCAGATTCAAAGAAATGACTATGGTTGAGCAAGTGGAGACAATAGAGAAAACAACTCAAGAATCCCTCAGGTAAGATAAGAAAACAAAGAAGTAGAAGTAGCAAAGGCACAATGGAAGGGAATATTGTTAATAGAATAAGTCGAAAGAGCTATACAAATATCAAGGGAAGATCCCCCACTTAATCCTTTGATATGACCCTTGAGGATTACCTCGGCCGATATAAGTAATCATGAGGAATATCTAAATGGCTCAAAGAAAATTCCACCAGAGGAGACCGCTGATCAAGAAAACCCCAAACCTATGTCACCATAGGTAGGATCGTCGGTGACTACTATAACTCAGTGAAGGTTAGCAAGAGTATCAAGTGGGACGAGTATGCATATTGTCCTCATAGATTTAATCACCATATATGACGATGATGAAGGTTCATAAGATTCACGCATAACCTTGGTACCAATTACACAAGAGGAGGAAGCAGGGGAAATATCTTCTCTAGCTTCTGATGTTTTGACCCCAAATCCCTAGGAAGGCGACCATGAGGTTAGGAACACTCTTGACATTGTTTTTCCCAATCACTTGGGAACATAGCCTCAGGGTGACATATCTAAGAACGACTTGGATATAGGTGAACAAGAAGAAGGAATAGGGGATCTAGAAATCGACATCTCAATGACCGAACTCCTAGCTAATGTCGATCCTTTGCCTACTTCCCCAGCTAGGAAGAAGACTTGTTTAGCCGACAAGGACTAGTAGAAGGCCAAATCACTAGAGCATACATGAACCTCCTCTGTTAAGGAATTAAAAGAACCTACCATGGAACATCTCTATATGGAAGGAACCCTAGGTAATACTTTATCCTGAGGGGATGAAAATATTCCTGAACCAATAGATGAAGTCATCGATATACAGGAAATTGAATATGACAGGAAAAGGGAATTTGTGATGAGAAGAACAATCAAGAACAGGAAGCTCACACTCAATAGCACACTTTTAATAACCACAGAGGAAACATTGTTTGACACTAAAAGTGCTAAGATGACTGAACTAATCGGAGCATGGATGGCCATAACTGATTCTACTTTAGACAAGGAAAAAAAGGATGAAAGGGAGGTGGCTTCCATGAATAAAGGACTGGATCCTCTGCGACATCAAGTAGAGTATTACGAAAATTCAACATAGATGGTGGTACTTTTAAAGTGTGAGTTTCAAGAGATGTATGCACAATTCACAAGTGAGAGAGACCTCTTCACCACCCACATAGTTGATTTCCAAGAAGATACCCTCATGGGACTGGAAACCTGTGAAGACATGCAGCGATGGTATGAGAAGGCACACTAAGACTTAGAATGGATAGACTACATTTCCGAAGTATATAAGGGTCAAGATACATAAGAGCATGGAAACCAAGTGTTGATGGACAATAATATCACTTGAATAAGAAAGGTAGTTGAACATTGGGTAAGCATGGTCCAGGAACCCCGACGAAAAATGCAGAAGATATGGGAAGAATTTGAGAAAAGTTGGAATAAAATCAATCAGGAAATGAGGAATATCGACTTGCCAAAGTTTGGCCCACTGGAGGATTTCACTGATCCATGCGACATAGTTAAGCAAAATGCAGAGCAAGACTAGGTAATGCAGAGGAGATTACGCAGGTTTCAAGCATGATCCCAGGTCAAGTGAAGAATTTCATGGAGCCTCCTATTAAATCTCTCGCAGTCTTACAACATGTGAGTATCAAACTATTCAAGTACAAGGAACGAGTAGTTTAGATGAAGGAGGTCCTCTCTGCTCCGATGGATCAACAAAGGTTCCCCTATGAAAATACATGTGAAGATATTTTCTACAGATGGTCAGAATACGAGAGGAACAATCCACTTTAGTAAAACCACCAGAGAAGCAAAATAGAACAAATAGATAACGTCCGCCACGCAGTGTTTTATTAACTTAACACAACTGTAGTAGCTATTTTTTCGTTTAGTTATTTTTATAAATAAGGGCATCGACCTTGGATACAAGGTCGATGGTTTTGGAGAGAAAGGATTTTTCTAGAATATTGTAAGAGAACTATTTCTATGCAATTTATTTTAATTAAGAAGTTTTGTTTAGAACCAAATACACTTCTTTCATATGAGGTGTGAATCTAATTGGACAAGGAGATTATATCTATCTTCAAATTCAATATTTGTTGTTGTATCGAGTAAGAATTGTTGTATAGTGTTATTTAAAGTTATCTTATAAATGTCGCAATAGTTCTTTTATTCTAGTTGATGAATATAAATTGATTGTGTTAACCTGTGATTGATAATAGAGCATTTAAAATTACTTTTCTTGCACTAACTTCTTGTCACGTATATATTTTCTTTCTGTAACTGTTATCTCAAATGATTTTGAATGTTTACTAGTCAAAATGGTATTATTTCTAGTTTGAAGTAGTTTAGATCTTCTTCGTCTACATGCTAAGGTATAAAGGTTATTCGAAAAACATTCCTTCCCCCAACACACAATTTAACTTCCCTCTGCCATTTTAGTTTAATCTCTATCTTTCTTTTGTTATAAATGTTAGAAAGTAACCAAAAAGAGAACCGTGTCTTGTGAGGAAATGTTTCACAGAAAATACATATCTATTAATCATGATTAAATCCCATCGATAATTACTACCAGATCATAAATCTAGAGAACCTTACCACTTATAAACTCTTACGATTCCAATTGGGCCTATTAAGAAGGCTTGGTTCCTACTGTTGAGTTAAATGGATCTAGGACCCCTCAACTGATACATAATACCAAGTCTCAAGTTCGGGATTCTTGTGGGTTTTAATACAGTCGACAAATTCTTCAATACTCTAGCAGAATGTGAAAACATTATATGGCAGGCTCATTGCAATTGACATTGCAAAGTGTCAATGATGACCAACGCCACATTCAACCACAGATTGCCAATGTGTTGCATCAAGTTTTGTTGTGGGATTCTATCATACCTTCAAAGGAACATGTTATAGTTTTTATCCCACTACAAACAAATATAACTTTGTTGATCGGGGAAGTAATCTTTGTGGTCAAGAATTCAATTTGGAGATGCACTATCATGTCATGCTAAGACTGGTTATATGTATGATGAAAAAAATGTGATATTGGGTTTTCATGTGCCATAGGAATATTGATACTGTTGATTTTGTCACCTAAACATCAGTAAGGTGTTTTTGCTGCGAGAATTGTTGAAATGTCAAATCAAAAGTTAGTAATGGAGCAATTGGAACATCCATAATTACTTCTACTTGAAATGTCAATCCATTATTAAAGTTTTTACAATATCAATTAGGTATCCTACAATATCAAGGCTACGTAAGGAGAGGATTTAGCACCCGAATTATTCACGGAGTTACTTCAAAGATTTTTTTATCTAAATGGTAGAATATCAAGTGGAAAAATATCTTGCAATTACAAGATATTAGGGAAATTAATGATAAATGAAGGATTTATTCCAACATCAGACCCATATTCTAGGTTTATAGGCAGAGGATCAACTATTAAAAGATTATTCTCAGATTCCAATGCAATAGTTTAGAAAATGGATCCATATCTTCAGGAAGTAATTTCTAATAAAGAATATCATTTGAAAATTGAATATGGATCTTCCTCTTATAAGGAATAAGGACTTCAAGTTAGGGAGGAGATATTTGAGTTTTAGTAAACCTACAAAGGTACTCTCTACTTTTATGTTGCATTTTCATGCTCAGAGCACAAAGCTGATGGAATGTTAGTCTCTGTGTTTCTCTTGCAAATCAATTTTCTTCTATCTTTTTTTTCTTATCTGATGTCAAAGATGGTTCTTGAAATGTGTTGGAGCAGGCTATTGTTAGTAAGGTTTGAGATAAAACACAATAAACAAGGCATAATGGACCAAGGATGCTGTGTGCTACAGGAACAAAGGAAACACAACACGACAAAATTTTGGATTATAGGGAGAAGGAAGTTAGAATGTGGACAAGTTGAGTCCACATAGAATTAGGGTTTTTATCTCATTGTAACGACTTATTATCCCATTAGTAATATAAATAGAGGATGTATGTAAATTTGTTGAACCTGCATAGAATATACCTAGATATGTATTGACATACACAGTTGCATATAAAATAGAAGAAAATAGAAGTAGGAGAGAAAGAATGGAAGAATTCTCATTAAAAAAATGAATGAATAATAATTTACACATGATATACTCTGTATAACTCAACCAATGCACATTGGAGGAGAAGAAAATGTTCCATAGTGGTGGTATAGATTGATATGGACACACACTAGTAGTTACGGGAGTAAAGTACCACCTAGTCTGGTCTCTCGGGAAGTTACGAGAGTGAACCACCACCTAACCGAGTTAACTAGTCTATCAGTCTTCAGTTGACTGACTGAAACATAGTGAAGTGAGGAAGAGATCATGGAATCATGAGTAATGCACTAGTTTGGTGATGATCCCAAGGACAATGCGCATTAGCTGGTGATGATCTCAATGTTGCATGGTGATAATACCAATGTGGCATCTAGACTCCACCTAACTGATCAACCTGAAGTCTAAACTGAAGAGAATGTTCTCCCTATAGGAATATTATTCCTAAAATATAGGATACTAAATAATTACTAATAAACATATGAAAAACCTTAGGAAAAATAAATCATAGGTGTCTGTGAAGTAACTCCAATGCCCCCCTTGAACATCACTATGGTGAAAATAAAGAATGGGTCCCGACAACGAGGCCATGTTAGGTACATAAATACAAAATATACATTGAAATAAAGTGAGGAAAGAGGGAAAACCTCATGGGAACCCCCCCCATCCCCTCAAATTACAATGTATGTAAAAAGAAGAACTGATAATTACTAGGAAACGGTGTCCTTCAGTCCAAGACGACTGTGCGGAGAATGGAACTTATGCTCAGTGAAGGTATTGGTGAAGATGTCTACAGTTCATTTTACTGAAGGAAAAAACTATAGGTCGATGATCCCCTCGTGTACCAAGTCCTGGATGTAGTGCATGTGGATCTTAATGTGCTTCATCCGTTGCCTCTAAAATGGATCTATAAAAAACTTCATAGTGCTCTGGTTGTTACACTAGATGACTATCGACCGATGAAACCGAATTCCCAGCTCAGTGAGAAAATGTTGTAGCCACATAGACTAAATGGTTATGTTAACTACCCCTCTGTACTTTGCCTTGGCTGAAGATAGAGAAATAACAACCCGCTTCTTACTCGACCAACAAATAGGCCTAAAAGCAAGAGTGAGTGTGTAACCAGATGTGGACTTGCGATCAATGCTTTTGCCAGCCCAGTCAGAATCAGTGAGACCGATGAGGTCCAATGTAGAGTTAGCTTCATAGTGAATCCCAAAGGTAATGGTGCCCTATACGTATCGAAGGCCACACTTTGCAACCTTCCAATGTAGCTCATGCAACTCTTGCATGAACCTGAAGACTGCTCCAACTACATAGGAGAGGTATGTTCTGGAGTGTGTGAGATACAAAATGATCCCCACTAGTTGTCTATATAGTGTGTTTTCAACCAGTGGAGTTGCCTCACCATCCTCAAGTATGAATCCTGATAGGGAAGGAGTCAGGGCATAATTGCAGTCTTTCATGTGAAATCTCTCAAGGAGATATCGCGCATACTTGGCCTGAGACAGTTTGATTCTTGATGCATCTTGATTGATCATGATTCCAAGGAAGAAATGTATCAAAAACATGTCCATCATTAAGAACTTGTCATGCAGAATCCTCTTGACTGCAAAAATCATTGAAGTCGAGAAACCAATGATCAACAAATCATCAACATACAAAACTAGGAGTAGAAGTGAATCAACCGTCCTGAGCATGTAAACATTCGGGTCTGATTTACAACATACAAAGTTCTATGACAACAGGTAGGATTCCATCTTGGCATACCATACCCTCGAAGCTTGCTTGAGCCCATAAATATATTTCCTCATTCGACATACCAAAGATGAATCCTGCATAAATCCCTGGGGTTGCTCCATATAGATCTCCTTAGAGAGATCGTCGTGAAGAAATTCATTCTTCACATCCATCTTATGGACTTCCCATCCATTTATTGTCGTAATGGCAAGTTCCAAACGTATGGAATCCATATTCTCTACTTGAGAGAAGGTCTCATCATAGTCAATGCCATGTACATGCTGAAATCCTTTGGAAACTAGCCTGGATTTGTGTCTTCTAATCTGTCCATCTACTGCGCTCTTGATCTTGTAGACGCATCTGCACCTGACAAGTTTCCTTCCTGAAGGAAGGGGAACTAGATCCAAAGTATGTTTCTCAAGGAGGGAGTTGTACTCCTCCTGCATGGCAAATTCCCAAAATGGATTTCCAACAGCCTCACCATAAGACTGTGGATTTGAAGACTGAACTAAGAAAAGATGCCTAGGTGGAAACAGTTCAGTGGAAGTGAGTGAAAGAGGAGGCTCCTAAAAATTAGATCAAGTCTTCCTAGTATCCGTTGGATCCCCAACAAGATCCCCTGCATCATGAAGATTAGTTTGAGACCACTTTGGCCTCGACTCTAGCTCTACATATGCATTTGCATGCACTGACTCTGCATATGACTATACTGAATTTGTATTTGGACCATCTGAATCCTCTGAATCAGAACTCTCATCTGAAGAATATTTTGCATGTGCATGCTCATCATCTCTGACAGGTGGAAGAACAAAGGTGTCTGCATGTGGACGTTGAGGTACATGCGAGACACTTTCCTCAAATTGGCAACTTCGCTCAATGATGAGCCAATCTGAGGATATATCAATAAGTCTGTATCCCTTCACACCATCAGGGTATCCAACAAATATACACTTTGTTATTTGTGGATCGAGTTTCTTCCTCTTTTCATGGGGAATCTAGGCCCATTCTTGTGAACCGAAAATACAAAAGTGGGTCACATCCGGTTTGAGGCCGCTCTAAGCCTCGTAGGGGGTCTTATCCTTGATAGATCTATGAGGAGATCTATTTTTGATGTAGGTTTCACAATTAAGTGCTTTGGTCCATAATATCTGTGGAACTGACTTTGCATGTATCATGCAAGATGCCATCTCTTTTAGAGATCTATTTTTATGCTCAACAAATTCGTTTTGTTGTGGAGTATAGGGAACCATGTGCTGCAACTGAATCCCTGCCTCATGACAAAGATTCTGGATCTCATGGTTGATATACTCTCCCTAGTTATTAGTTTGGAGGATTTTTATTTTCCTTCATGATTGTGTCTCCACAAGGGCTTTGAAATCTTTGAGGTTTTGAAAGAACTCTGATTTTTGGCTAAGAAATAAAATCCATGTGAAGTGTGAGAAATAATCAACAAAAATGAGCACGTACCTTGATTTTTTGATTAATGGATGTGGAAAAGGGCCCATGAGGTCACTATGGATCATATCTAAAGGAGAGGAAGCTCTCTAAGTCTTTCCTTTGTCGAATTTCTATTGAGGATGTTTTCCAAGAACACATCCCTCACAAATTCCTTTGGAGAAGTGGATGTCGGGTAGACCATCGACCATTCCCTTCTTTCTAAGATATTGCATATATCTGAAATTTAAATTCCCAAACCTTTTGTGCCATATTCTACTGGTTTCACCAGTATGGGTAAGTAGTAATGCAAAATCTGGTTCAATAAATTCAAAAAATGTGTAGAGTTTAGATTGATGATTTACCTCACTAGTAGCAATGCTAGAATTGGTTTTCATGTCATAGATATACACTACATCAAGTTTGAATATGAATCTTTTTCCGGTGCCAGAGTTAGTCATATGATACATAGAGAGAATATCGACGAAAGTTTTGGGAACGTGCAACACATTCTTGAAGCTTTTGTTTGTGATTTCAATCCTTCCTTTGCCGGTGACCTTGACTAGAGAGTTGACCCCCATAAGAATAGGAGGACCTTTGCATGCATCCAATGAAGAATAGAACTATTTTGTGGCATCCATGTGGTGTGATGCTCCTGAATCTATGATCCAAGGATCGAGAGAGGAGTTGATGGTAATCAAAGCATGGCTAGAATTGCCTTTCTTCAGATTCTGATCTTGTGGCTTCCTCTTCTTGACACCCTCGGGGATGTGATATCCAATGTTATTTTGCTGAAGTATTTGGGTCATTAGATCCATCTATTTATGAATCCATGTGTATTCTGGATGGAATCCTTTATGGAAGTAAGTTCGTTTCTCCTCTTTTCTTCCATTTCCACCTTTGGATCCAGAGGAATTGTTGAAGGGTTTTGAGTACCCTTCCTTCTTCGTATTTTCATGTTATTTCCTTTTGTATTTATATTTAGATTTATGATATTTATGACCACTACCATATTGCACAATAAGTGCATGCACCTTTGGGCCTTTTATTTTTCCCATGTTGATAATCTTTCTCTGCTCTTGTGTCAGAGACTCAATAAATTCCTCAAGAGAGGGCATCTTCCAGGTATATCCATATGCGAATATAACTGAATGAAATGTGGATACAAACACTGATTATTATGGACCAATTTTGAAGAGAATGGTGAGAACCATTTGTTTCTCCTCATATTTATCAACCCCACAAGCCTTGAGTTGCGACAACAAATCCTTATATTTGGTAAAGAAATATTGGAGATTGTCGAAGCTTTTTGGATCCAATGTGAGAAATTCCACCTCGAGCATGTGTCCCCTCTTCTCATCTTATTTTCCAAAAATCCCTTCCATGGTGGTCCAGGCTTCATTGGGGGTTTTACAGGAGGATATGTGAAAGAGAAGTTCAGGAGAAATGAGACTGCATATTGTTTCGAACACTTCATCCATTCGATTTAGGTACTTTAATTTTTCTAAGGCTGATGTTGGTTCTGCCTCTATGTTCATGGTTAACCTCTACAATTATCTTCTTCAAAGATTCATTATCATCTTCTCCTTCCATGAAAAGAAGTTGTAAGGTGTAAGAATGAATTCTTTTGGAAATTCCATTTTTTCGATGTCTTCAATCTTTGGTATCTGCAAAAATAATTTGGTGTATCAATTTCCCTAGTAGTCCATCATCTCCGATACCATGTAAATGTGTTGAACCTACACAGAATATATCTATCTGGGAATTGACATACACAGTTGCAGAGAAAATAGAAGAAAAGAGAAGAAGGAGAGAAAGAATGGAAGAATTCTCATTATAAAAAAGAATGAATAATAATTTACATATGATATACTATGTATAACTCAACCAATGTTCATTGGAGGAGAAGCCAATGGGCCAGTGGTTTTATAGAATGATATGGATAGATACCAACAGTTACAGGAGTAAACTACCACCTAGTCTAGTCTCTTAGGAAGTTATGAGAGTGAACTTCCACCTAGCTGAGTTAACTAGTTTATCAGTCTTCAGTTAACTGACTGAAACATAGTGAAGTGAGGAGGAGAATAGGGAATCATGAGTAATGCACTGGGCTAGTGATGATCCCAAGGGAAATTTGGATTAGTTGGTGATGATCCCAATGTTGCATGGTGATAATACCAATGTAGCATCTAGACTCCCTAGAGGAATATTCTTCCTAAAAGATAGGAGACTGAATAATGACTAATAAACATAGGAAAAACCTTAGGAAAATAAATCCTAGGTGTGTGTGAAGTAACTCCAACAATGCATGAGGTAGCTAGAGGGATCATATGATATATCCTTTTGAGCATGTGTGGAGTTATTTTTGAGAACCTTTATGAGTTCTGGAGATGAGTTGGGTTTTGAAGTTATAACTGAGGGTCAGGTCCCACATTGTGGATCTTGGTGTGACACTGGTTTGACTCACCTATATTATGCATTCCAAATATACCTTTTGATGTAATGTGCATAATGCAAAATTTTTGGTGAAGAATAATAAAAAGCATAAGATCTTTGTGGACATATCCCAAGGGGGTGAACCACAGTAAAACTTGTGTTATTGTGTGGAATGGTTCATTTATGTTTTCTTTATTATTTTCAATTCATATTATTTTGAATGAATGAATAAATGCATGAATCTGTTAAGGTTGTTTTACAACGCGCACTAGATTATTTATGCATAATGAATGTTAAGGGTTAAATGAATGGTGAATCTAATAAATGATGAATGTTGAAGTAGAAGAAGAAGATTAGTATGTATGAAGTCCCTAGGAACAACATCCCTTCCATGATTCCATACATTTCAGTCATCCAATCACCTATAAGCCATATCGGGTGAGACTGTGTTGTGCACTCTATGTGCATTGTTTCCTTCTGGTTTATGAGAGGGGCCGATGGTTTCTAGGGTTTCGTTGGAGAACTAAGGTAGAACGCAGTTCAACCCATGCATCTAACAAATGGTTTCGTTTCCGTCTGGAACTCGTAAGAATAACCTGGAATGGATTTGAGGAGAAGCATAGAAAAGAGAATGCAATGGAAAAAGGGGGTGTTCGGGCCATGGAATCATATGAAGAAAGAGATTGAAAGATGTTTGGAGACAAAGAAAGTAGAGTTTGTGTAGAAAGATAATAGAAGTTCCAGGTATACACTACGCCCCGTATTTATAGAGGTATGTTTTTATTGATTTTCATGAGGCATTTTTATGTTAATTTCTAGAGTTGTTGCAAGAGTGGATATTGAGGTTTAAGGATACTCTTTCCATGAATCAGATTATACAAGTAGAGTGGACTACTGAGAACATTGCACGATTGGAAAGGCTTAATAATAAATTCACGCATGTAGTAGATTTTTGGTTAGAAAGTATTATTACATGGTTGATTGTTGAATTTGTAGTAGATACAACAAAGTCATATACTATTGTAGAGTAGGATTTCTTGAAAAAACCAAGAGGGAGGTACATTAGGTCACTTTACACGTCGATCAAGATCTTATTGCATGATAAAGGTGTGATGACCATGAAATCAGACAGCTAGATCACTCTGTGCGCATGGGGAAAATAGGGGAAGAACTAAGGAAAATCTAAGATATGGAGAAGGATATGGAGAGAGGCTAGAAGAAGGAAGCAGTGGACCCCATCATGATGGATGAGGAACAAAATAGAGAGATATTGAGAAAATCAATAGTGACATCTAGTGGAAGACCCTACGATTATAAGATCAATAGTAAGAACATGGAAATAGCCAAGCAAGAGGCATTGGACATTGATGAGGAAGAGGTGGAGGATCTTCGTGCAATGGGGCAGATTGAGGACATCCTACGTGCCACATATGAGAGAAAAACTAGAGGTTAAGGGTCCAATGCAGAAGAAGGCTCCCCATTCCAGATCTGAATTAGTGTGGAACCAACAATCCCATGTGTGACTAAGACATTTGAAGACAAAGAATCGGTTAATCAACAAGTGATTAGTGGCAGAAGGATTTTAAGAAGAGGGTCTAATGCAAGTGGAATTATTTCCGCCAATAGTAGTCAAGTTTCTACATCGTGCGGAGTTGGTAGTACAACAAGATTCACAATGGTGGGACAAGATCCAATTATTAGGTTACCTGAGTTTCATGGAGAAGGGTCGAAGGACCCAGAGAAGCATTTGTTTACCTGTGAGAAGATTTGGGAAACCAAGAAGATTACATATGAAGATACAAAGGTTGCATAGCTGGAAATCACATTCAGAGACTATGCATTGGATTTCTATATGGGTATCGCAGTAAATAATTCAACGATAGTGCATACAACTATCACATATGTGAAGAATCAATTGATCAATGAGTTTCAAAAACCAAGTTCAGAGGATTAGTTTATGAACAAGATAATCGAGATCAAATAGAATCTAGGTGAGTCAATTTGGGAAGTTGATCAGAAGTTCAAAATATTAAAAGTTAAGTTGAAGATCCCTATTACTAATATGGACCATAGATATTTTTTTGTTAATTCATTATTGCCACACTTGAAGTATCCTTTGAGGAAACAAAGGTTGAGGTTGTGCAAAAAACATTACAGTTAGAAGAAAATCATTGCATTCAACTTTGCATGTAGATCTGATTGTATAAGAGCTAAGATCATATCTGAAGAACTTGACATTTCAGTTAAATAAAAATAAAGGAAAGGAAAAGAGGGAGGTTTTTTGGTGCACATTTTTCATAATAGAATGTCATCGTAAGAATGAGTGTCCAATCTTTGCACAGTACTTGGGGACAGGAATGTCGAATTGTTTACCGCCAAAAGGGACATGGTGTGAGATATGCAGAACACATGGACATGATACCTATCATTGTGCCATGATGTAGAAGTATCAAACAGTACCAAAGACTACATTTTGTAATTTTTGCAAGTCAGTTGGACATGAAGGCAAGGACTGCAGAACCTTGGAGATAATGAAGGAGAGGACATCATACACTTATAGGGTGTAGGATGAGTTAATGATAGAACAAAATGTGCAACAACCATAGTATAATAATACACAACATTTTGGAGCACCAACACAGTATAACAACGCACAACAGTGTGTGGCACCACCGAAGTATAATAATGTGCATCTGTAGTATAATCAGGCACCTCAGTATAATACACCATGCATACATCATCAAGGTAACATAGGAGGCTATAGAGGAGGAGGTCATGAAGGAATAGGATTTGGAGGAAGTAGTGGACCAATAGTTTTTGATAATGGTTAGAAAACTAGACTCTATGCAAGAGATTGTCCATTGCCACCTGCGACATGTATGTATTGTCATGCAACAGACCATGATACAAAAGATTCTTCGACACAGTTAGTAAAGATACAAGAAAAGAGGAACCAAAATAATAAGAATATGCAATGGATTGTTGTAGAAAAAAGAGAAGAGGATGGGAAGAAGATCAATATAGTTAATGGAGGTGGAGATAAGAAAAGAGATGATGCAACAAAGCATAACTAGGATATACACCAGTGGGTAAGGAAGAATGAAAAACCTAAACAAAAGTTTGATGCACGCAAAGAGAAGGAGACCTTCCAAGAGGCTAGATAGGAAATTTTGAAGGAGGATATTGCATCTACTTCACAAACAAAGCCAATAGATGATGTACCATTGTATGAAATTCCCCATTTATTTGATGAGACCAACAAGGAGAAACCTACATAAAAGGTAAGTAATTTAAGAAAAAATTTGGTATCTTGTGTAAAGCTATAAAATGATAAATCATCTCTGCAAGTGTTACAAAATTTGTTAGAAAAGTGTAATTATGGGGAAGAAGGGGTAAAGACAGTTAATCAGGTCTATAAGAAGAGAAGGACAATTAGGGAATTCAGGTTCAATGAAAAATAATATATTTCAATATGGGGGATATTATATTAGACTTAGGGTCTAAAGTGAATGTTTTTCCTAAGAAGACGTGGGAAGCTATGGGGAAACCGACATTGGGGTACTCACCAATTCAGTTGAAGCTATAAAATCAACACATAGTGTTTCCAATTGGTATATTGAAAGGGATACCAATAGATATATCTGGTGTGCGCACCATGGCAGACTGTGAAGTGATCGACATAGTAGATAAAGCTACACCCTATCTAGCACTGTTGGGACTAGATTGGGAATTTGATAATAAATATATTATTAATTTGAAGACCAAAAAGATGATCTTTGAGTCTGGAGAGTACAAATTTATTTCACCCCTAGATCCCTCAAAAGGTCGGAGATACATTGAACCTGCGATGAAAAACTTCCATTCAGAGGAGGTCAATCAATTGTACAGAACTATTGTGTGCAAAGAGGATTACATCAACCCAATTGTAGATGGAATGCTGACTTGGAGGAGTATTAGTTCTTGTTCTTCAGAATATAACACAGGACTAGAAAATTAGAAAAAATGATTACATGAATTATCTACCATAATATTTTCCAGAAGGATGCACACATTGAGATGGATTGGATTAGAGGTAAGAGAACCTCCTACTTTTTATGGACATAATAATTTAGAAGATTTTTTAGCAAAGTTTGAATTAGAAATTTTAGAGAATCAAAGGTTATTAGTTTTATACATGGCATTGAAATCAACACCATCACATTGGTGGGGGTGCACATAAGGAGAAGATTAAGAATTGGTTTCAGTGCAAGAGTTTATTGCACATTCGATTTGGCATAGAGTAGGAAAATAGATATTTGGAGAAGTATGATGGGATTGGACAACCTAGAGAAACCATAGACAGGTACATGGTCCAATGGAGATTGGTACCACCAGGAGAATGGACACATCGCTTTATTCACACATTAGAAGGCATTCCAAGGAACTGGTACACATAGTAGGAACAACGCAGGGAAACTACAAATTGGGAGGAAATGAAACATAATTTTGTGATTACATTTTCATTTGAGTTTGAGAATCCATAGATATATGAAACACTAAAGGTGGTAAGAGATATGATTTTTGAAGAACCTGAAGTGGAAATTATGATAGGTTATCAAGAGCATAATAGACAGATAATCAAATAGTTGCTACACTGTTATCATGTCGAAGAAGAAGAAGAAGACCCATTAGAAGATAACCTGCACGATTGATCCAGATTATTTTCGGAATGAAATGAAAGAAGAGATATTCAATTAAATATTCATGAAATTTTCCAGAAACTGAGAAATACAACAATACTTGATTTCTATTAATGAAATAATTGTAAAGATATTGTAAAAATACAGAGTGCAAGAATTTCTAGAATGGTGGCAGCTTTATCTCTGAGAAGAGATGTTATGGCTACACTCATTCACAATAATATCATTACAATGAGGCTCTAAGGGAATTTTTATGTTAAATAGGAATGCCAAAACACTATACATCCAAAAACCTAACCCTAGGAAATGAAACGCCAAAATTCATGTCGGCCCCATCTGGGTAAGTTAGTACATTAACTTCCTAGGGTTGTAACTTTTGCATAAATTATTCTTTTTAGGCACGTGATAGCGCGTTGGAAAGGTATTTTCAAGAAATACGCATTACATAATCAAAATATGACTTCGTCTATAGTTTTACTATGGAGAGAAAAAATAACATTGTTTAGGGACCCAAAACGGACCCGGAAGTACAAAAAAATGTGCTGACATGAAAAAATAAAAAATAATCCAGTTAGATTAGGTGGGAGGCCACCAGTATGCACCTGGAATATGTGTAGGGCTTCAGACAACCCCGAAAGTGTAGAACCCATAATTACAAAGAAGTACATAAGAACGTGTTGAACTAAAAATGGCAAAAGGAGCCAGTTCGAATAGGTGGGTGGCCACCAATATCCACCTGGATCAAT
>ML793983.1:286974-298598 GCA_009831015.1 Picea engelmannii | reverse complement strand
ACATGTTGGGAGAAGAAATTATCTCTGTAATACAAACGATTTCAGGTTAGAGAAATATGAAAGATTTCAAATCAAAGAACAACTGAAATGTTATTTGAACATCTTTAATAATCATGACGTAGTCCAGTTTTAGATATCTTTCATTAAAAAGAACGAAATCTGGTGACAAACTTCACAAAAGAAAGCCACGACGTTTAAGTTAATGTCTCCAATACTGCTGACAGGGCCACTGCTGCCAGCAGACATCCATAGCCTCGACAGGGATGTCAATTAACCCACTTTGACGTGTGTATCCTGTCTAAGAAATTTCAAATCGGAATGAAGGACGCTTATGGCCGAAACAAGATTTATACCTAAGAATTTTCTTTTACCTGACATCACTTCGCTGCCAGTGGGCCTGTTTAGTACCTCGACGAAGTTGTCTTGGCATCATGCATGCATTTACCCACTGCTAGAAGACCTGGTCAGTGTCCCGGCAGGTTTACAAACACTTCCCACAGCTCTTTGAGAAATTGTTCACATTCTGATATAGTTTTAAATATATTCAACAGAGTAGGGTGACGTTGAAAATTTCAATTTTTTAACACAACTTAATATTTCTCAGGCCTTTAAATTTTTCTAACTAACCTTCATCAAGATATGAAAATAGTTTATTAATAAAACTAATTTTTGAGGACAGGGAGACATCGTTGAGTTGCTTTCTTAAAGAGAAGGGACAGCGTAAAGAGCCTTTTTAAAGATAATCGTGAATACTTTCAAGTGAAAATTGAAACCAAGAAATCAACTTTCAAACAAAATATCATCTTTAACTAGCCTACAATTTCAAAGAAAGACAACAATTGATACTCTGACAGCCTTTGACAGTTATTTCGAGATGAAGCATTCTGTTCTCTTCTTCTGAACTAGACTATAATACAGGCATGTTTGACTCAAAAAGGACAAAAATGAAAATAAAAACAAACTAGAAAAGAAAACAAAAAGAAAAGAAATCAAAAAAAGAAAAATATATACAAAAGGTGTATCGGAGAATAGTCAGGTAAAATACCTTTTGAGAGCTTGGCCATTCACCGAGAAGGTGTCTGGCTGTCCCTCTAAATTTTGTCGGTGGAAAGAACTGGGACCCAGTTTTTCAGCAATTAAAAATGGTCCCAACCACAGGTTTTGGAACTTAGTATGTTCTCCTTTCCCCTCATGAGGTTTGTCCCACTTTAGGACAAGATCACCTACCTCAAAATTTTTGTCTGAGGCAGAATTGGAAGCGAACCGGCTTTTGACAGTAAGTTGATGTTGATCCATTTTTCATTTCTCTTGCGCCCTTACTTCTTCTAACTTCATCAAAGCATTAATCCTATTTTCTAAAGGAGGACAATCTTCTTCCTGAACCTTTTGTGATAACTGCAGAGACAGAAGAAGAACGTGCGGTGGAAGAATTGCTTCCCTACCGTGAACGAGAAAAAAGGGGGAATTACCAACATCAATTTTTGGAGTTACCCTATCAGCCCAGATTGAATTGTATAGTGCATTATGCCAGTTTTTGTGATTTTCGGAGACCATTCTCTTGATGATCTTGATTAGGTTTTCATTGGTCGATTCCGCCAAACCATTTCCTTGGGGGTAATAGCTGGCAGAATACTTTAGTTTTATTCCCTTTTCTAAAGAAAAGACACTCATTTTGAGAGACGAAAAATAGGAAGCATTATCGAACACTAGGCATTCAGGAATACCGAAACAAGTGATAATGTTTGAATTTAGGAAAGATATTACATGACTGGTGTTTACCACTTTTAATGGTGCATCCTTGGACCATCTGATGAAATAGTTTGTCGTTGTTATGATGTATTTATGCTGCTGCGAGGAGGTGGGGTTAATTGGGCCTATAATGTCAAGGCCCCATTGTTGAAAAGGGAAATCTACTGAGACAGGTTGCAGTGGGAATGCTGACTTCTGTACTCATCCAGAATCCTTTTGACATATTACACACTTGTGGCACAACATATGAGCATCTTTGAAAACAGTGGGCCAGTAATATCCTGCCCTTAATATTTTGTGGGCAGTGGTGTCTCCACCAAAATGCCCACCATCTTCACCTGCATGTAATTCTAATAAGACTTTATCTGCTTCATCTTTTTCCAGACAACGCATAAGTATTCCATCGAAATTTTGGCGAAACAATATACCATTCACCAACTGGAAAGAAGAAGATTTTAATCTCAACGCTCTCCTCTTATTTGGATCAAGGTGAAGGGGAGATGATCTGTGTATTAGATAAAATTTGATGTCATCATTCCAAGGACTAGTAAGATTTTGTACACAGGAGATTTGATTTTGATTATGCTGATCTTCAATTAACATATCAGTTTGATTCTGTTGTTCTATAACTAAATCAACAACTAATTTACATAAACCTTGGCCTCTAACAATTTGTGTTGGAGTGATCTCGAGGTCATATTCTTGTAAAGATGTGACCTAGTTTGCCCTTTTCTCACCCAGTTCTTTCTGTACTAACAAATTTCTGACAACAGGGTAAGGGACAATGACTTTCATCTTAGATTTGAGTAGATAAGATCAAAAATGTTTTACTGCTTTAAAAACAATATAAGCTTGTTGATCTACTGCTGGGTAATTAAGATCTACTCCCTTAAAGGCTGAAGTCATAAAGGCAATAGGAACTTCGTTGTTTTCAACATTATTTTTGGTTAGCACAACGACATAACACTGATCAGAGGCAAACGTGTAGAGGGTGAAATCTCACGAAAAGTCAGGGCTAATTAGGGATGGAGCCTCCACTATGGCCTTTTTTATTGAGTCAAAAGCTTGACTTTCTAGAGGTCCCCAATGGTATTGCACATCCTTTTTTATTAAGTTTTGTAATGGCCTGACCATTTTTGAAAAACTCGGGAGAAACCTTCTAACAAAATTTATATGACCTAAGAAAGATTGCATCGACTCTTTGGAAGAGGGGGGTGGAAGTTTTGAAATGACTTGATTCCTTTTAGGGTCAATGATCATCCCTTCATGGGATACAATGAATCCGAGCAGCTTGCCTTGTTCCACTGCAAAGACAATTTTTTTTGGATTTAGGGAGATGTCGTATCTACGACATCATTGTAGGACAGATCTTAGATGAGCTAAATGATCTCCTTTATTCTTTGAGAAGACAGTGACATCATCTAGATAGACTACTACAGATTGATTGATTAGACTGTGGAAAGTGATATCCATCTCTCTCTGAAAAGTGGTACCAACATTTATAACACCGAAGGGCATATTTCTATAAGCATAGGTACCCCATGGAGTACGAAAACTGGTTTTCAGCTGGTCTGGGGGAGACATGAGGACTTGGTTATACCCTAAAAAACCATCCAGTAGAGATAATCTTTCAGAACTGGATACCTATTGGAGAATCTGTTCCATGGGAGGAACAGGGTAGTTGTATTTATCAGACGCTTGGTTTAAATTTCAGAAATCGACACATAGTCATATTTGGCCACTTTTCTTCCTTACAGGGTCAAGGTTAGAGACCCACTGTGTATGTCTCACTGGGAAGATTATTTTAGCATTCAATAGTTTGTTTAGTTCCTTCTTGACCGTTGGTTCAAGTTTTGGGTGCATCTTTCTTAACTTCTATTAAAAAGGTTGAGTCTGGGGTTTCATGGGAATAATGTGTTGTATGATGTTAGGATCGAAGGTTTTTAGATCATCATATGTCCAAGCAAAGACATCCTTAAATTCTTTAAAAAACTTAATAAATGATGACTTTTCTTGCTCAGAACATCCCATTCCCAAATTGATGCATTGTGGATTATCTTTAGTTCCTAGATTTACCTTTTCATGGGTCAAGGAAGAACTATTTGTTTTACAATTTACTGATTTCCTGAATTTATCATGCAAATCATAAAGCTTTTCTAATCTTACCACATATTTTGGGATAGAATTTACCAGATCCGATGTTGTTTTAGGAGATCTTGGGTCCGATATTACCATAAAATTGTGGAGGTCTTCGTCATGGGTGCCTTCATTGATAACTGCACCTTGGAAAGTATCTTCCATGTGCAGAAAACTGATGATCTATTGATCGTCGTCGAAAACTCTCCAATTAGTGATGTTGTCTGGGATGGATTGTCTAAACAACAAATTGATAGAAAATGCGTTTTGAGAAAGGCCTTCTGCGGGAAAAAGTTTAGAAGCGACATTAGCCAACAAGTTAGCCTCAAAATTATTCAATCTTGGAATAGAATTAATGTTAAACACAGAAAAATTGTTCATTAGATTCCATATCTCAGCTTGATAACTTTTTAGGTGTGGAGATAGGCAATGAATGGAGTTTCTTACTTGTCTGACCACAATTTTGGAATCGCCAAAAACCATTAAATTCTAAACTCTTAAATCTAGTGCCTTTATGAGACCTTGCAGGAGTTCCTCGTATTCAGTTGTATTGTTTGTGCATTCAAATTCTAATCGGCAAGTGATCAAAGTTTTGTTACCTGTTGGATCAATGAGCACACATCCTACACCAACTCCTTCTTTAGATTTAGATCCATCAAAGTAAAGAGACCAGATGTGATTCTCATCAGTTGTATGTGACACCTTAGAGAGAGATGTTGATTGTGTGCATGTCATGAGTTCGGACTATTGTTCTGGGTCAGTAATGGTAGAAGTTTCAACCATGAAATTGTCGAAAAAGGTATTCATCCCTTGCATTTTGGGTGAATTGGCGGAAGCAGTAAATGGTTCATTAGGATCATTTAAATTAGTTACTGTAAGCTTGAGGTAACGCTCGCGATTGATCTTCATTCTGTTAGGATTTCCATTCTTCGGCAGCCACAAATGAGACCAATCTGTCGTGAAGTAACCATGCATTTGTTCGAACCAATCCCTACTTAAAAATAAGCCATATACTTCAGGGATATCAATGACAATAATATCAATAATTTGGTGGACTTTAGGATTAGATGATAATCTGATAAGTACATTTTGTAATTCGCCTATTACCTTAACACTGGTCCGATCAAGATGAATAATTTTCAAACTGGAAGGTTGAACTTCAACATTGATTTTTTGGTAGACAAATCAAGGCATTACATTTGACGATTCACCGGAATCTATCATACAATTATGTACATTCCTATTGAAAATTTCAAAAGTCAACAAAAGGGTGGGACATTTCTGTGAGTATTAACAACAGAAGTTTGTTGGTTTTTAGTCACAGCCCCTGGGACTATTTTATATACATTTGTTACACTTTTTACAACAAGGTCTCTTTTATCAGAGGATTCTAGTGTCGTTTTAACGAAGACCTTTTGAGGTGTTTTATGGTTGTTTTTTGCAAATTTGTTGTTGTTCAGATTGTTTTTTTTGTTGTTTTCTGCAATATTTTGAAGCATCTTTTGCAGAAGAAAAGGAAATTTCAATAATTCATAAACAGAAATATTAGATCTAAGTTTTTTGAGATCCTCGATCAAATCATATTCTAAACTTGGAGTTGTTGAATTCTGCTTAGTTTCAATTAGTTTAGACAGTTTTTGAGGTGCATTAGTTCCAATTTCAGAAGAGGATTTATTCATTGTTTTGCTTCTGGTATTGTAAGGATGCACCATTTCGAAATTGGCTTGAAAGATACTATTCAAAAAATGATCGAAGATGTTGGGAGTGGGTTTGTCCTCTTCCACTATTTTTTGTTCAGCCACATCTTCATAAATATTGGGAGGAATTAAGTTATCATGTGCTTCCAGAATTGTCTGGATAGCATACTGTAGGATTTCAATATTTAGGCCTTCAGAATTTGAATTAGGTTGGTTTGTGGGAAAAGGCTTTCTAAAAAGGGGTTTGTAAGACCCTTTGCTTGAAGAATCTTCTTCAGCTGATCTCCTTAAATCTATAACTTGATTTGACAAATTCTGAACGACCTTGTGTAAACTTTCAAGATCTGAACCGTCTGATTGCGTTTTGGTTTGGGGGGGATCTAGGAAGAATTTCTATTTTCTTCTTGGAAGATGAGGTAATCTCTTCCTTGTTACAAATATTGTCCTTTAAGCTGAGAATATCTTTCTCAATTTGGCTCGCCTCCTTGAAGGATTCCAATAATGTTGCCTTATTAGACCTTTTTACCCAGATTGCTATGTTTTGATGTAGGGATTTCATGTAGTATGCGACGATAAGATTTTTAGTAGGCATTGAATCAATGGGGATTCGATTATTTAATGTTAGAAACCTTTGATTAAAATCTTTTATTTTTTCCTTGGGGTTCATCTTTAAACTAGAGAGTTCCATGGCTAAGACTTCAGGAGATTTGTCGTCTACGAATTTCTCAAGGAAAAAAGATTCAAATCTATCCCAAGATACAATGGTGTGGGGTTGTTGGGAAAAATACCAGGTAGAGGCATTGCCTTCAAATGTGTATGGAAAAAGTCTACATACTACATATTCGTGTTCTACGCTTCAGAGTCTAATGGCTAGCATGAATTTTTTAATATGTTCCTCAACAATCTGCTTGGAATCTGGGTTGAATTTAGGGAGCCATTTCTCTGGATGTTTAGGCAAAGGATGTTAGGATCCAGGTATGGCCACTGCATCTTGATCGAGCCAAGGTCTGGCAGGATTATTCATATTTTCCATGGGCATCGGTGGTGTCGAAGGCTGAGATGAAGAACTGCCTTCGTCGGATGACTCTTCTCCTGAAGAAGAAGGAGATGAAGGAGGTGGTGATGGTGGGATACTAGATCCTCCAGCTGCAAGAGTGAGGGTGTGATCTGGATCCGTAGGGTTTAGGGTAAGACCAGTGCCTTCAAGTTGCTCCCTAATATCAGAGAAGTCTAGTGGTTGATTCAATGGCCGACCTGGTTGTTTGATACGGGCCAAAGAACCATGTGTCCTTAGAAGTGATTAACAAACAATTTCTTGTACGTTGGCCCCTAGTGGGTTTGGTTTTATTAGTTCAATGGTAATCCATGGATTTTCGTTTGATGTGGTTGTTTTTTGAGAGGTAATATTGTCGTCAGAATGAATTCTTGTTACTATAGGTGAGCGGGTAGGTGGGGGAGGAGTCTTGCAACCTCCACGTGCCATCAATAGTGTTCAGGCCCTCCTTCTAGTGCCATTTGTTGATGTGTGAAAATGACCGTCCGTCAACTGGAAGAGAAAGTCTGGTCCAGGGTTGTCTAATTAACCCAAGCCATTTGGATTGACTCACTCTGAAGGGTTTAATGGCTCCGTTGGCCAATCTAAAGTCCTAAAAGAAACAAACAAATAAATAAAAGAAACAAGATAACTCACTAATTACTAATCACTGATATATATATGTACATATAAATATACAACTTGTTTTTATAATATTTACACACACAGTTGTTTGTCTAATTTATATGCATGTTATACAATTTATGAGTTTTAGTCTGATCTCACAAAAATCAATGTAAAAATGGCTCTTTTGATGAAAGTAGATGAAGAAAGCAAAATGAACTATTTCTTTTTGGTTTTCTTTTTATCTCTATGCATCTATAAGATTAAATATCAAAATACTATGGAAACAAAATATGTAGACAACAAAAACTAGACCACATATAAGAGTTTCTAAAATGAACAAGCAAATAAAAAGAACAAACTAACCTATTAATGACTTGAAGAGCATAAATCGGACGTCTGTATGATCATGAATCGTCCATCCAGTTTGGCCAGGAGATAAATCTGCTGTGAAAATTTTATGCTATCTGGAATAAATGCCAAATAGTATATCGACTATTGGATTTTAATAATAGAATGACAGGATGCAAAAAATGTGGTATTTATGACTGCAGGAAATTACATATAAGTAATTCTAGCAGTAATAACCTGCTTTTAATCATTCAACAAGATTAAGATAAACCTTATAATTTGAATTGAACAATCAATCACTATTTTCATATAACTGAAGAATAAATTTGTGGACTGTATGAAAGAAATTATCTTGACGACATAATAATCTATGAAGACGAAAGCTATCAATAATTATGGAATTATCAAGATAAACAAACCACATACAACAACAATATTTATAGATAGCTAAAGCAGAAATGTAAACATGTGTTCTATCCAAATTCGTGTATAAGTTGTCCACAATTAGCCCCATGCCAAGATGTATGATTACAAAAAAATAATGAGTTTATAAAGCCTTCAGAAATGTAACTATATCCTCTTCTGAGATCAGATATTGATTACAAAAATAAAAGGGGGATATAACCACCCAGATCATACTAAATCTTCTAAAGCTAAAAAAAAATTATTTCTGTTTATACAAAAATGTATCATAGATATGGATAACAAGCATAAAATATGCTTCAGATCACTTGGTAACCATGAACTCCTAGATATCTTGAAAAGAAAAGAAAAAATAGAGAGACTTAGATATATATTTAACCATTAATTTTCAAATTTCGAATTAGAATAACTGGCTCCAGAATCTGTTGATTCCGTAGCTAGTTATTTTAGTAATGAAATCCAATTTATTGAATGAATAAAACAAATTAATTTATTTAATAAATAACCCTATTTTAAGATAAAATAAATCATACCTCAAACTGTAAAATCAAATCATATCAGATGATCTTAGAATTTATTATTGTTGTTGCAGTCTCAACATTTTTTAATATCACATTCCCTATAGTCTTCATACGTTTTCCTTTTCTTTGAATGACAAACTTGAGCCTATGATTTTCATTTGTTAAGGCACCGACCTGGTCAATGAGAGCTTTAATCTATGACTGTAAGATAGGTATATCAGTGTAGTATTTATCAATCCAGAATAGACAAGCCTCACACTGCGACTGAGCAACGGTCCCTTGGGAATAACCACAATTGTGAACCGGGGCATCTCCAACATGGAATGTAGATTTGTTACCCAACTTAATACTAGGAAACCCTTCACTATGTTTCAGACAAGGTGGTAGATTGTCTACGAAGTTGTAAGGCTGATCGAGGTGTGGTTGGAACGACAAAGGGTCTTCTTCAGCGAGAAATCTATCAATTTTGGAATCTGAACTCTCATGGATCTCGATCATCTTGATCGAGATCGCATGAGGGTTCAACTTGTTTCATTTCTTCCCCAAAATTAACCTTCCAGCTCTCTTATTTTTAAAACTCAAATCAACATCGCCTTTAGACGTCTTGCCTATAGGTTTGTTTGAATTTTTGACAGAGTAATTAGGCTGTGTAGCTTTCTCATGGGCCTTCTCAACAACTTTTGGGTCGGGTAAAGGCTTACTGTGGGTGGCCGTAACATAGGCCTGGGTAGGTGAGGGGGATGCTATAGGATAGACCAAGGTTTCCTCAATCACAGGCTTGTCAATCGCTTCAGCATTGGGGTTAATGAAACCATTTGTGGTTAAAAACGAAACCCAATCATCGTGCTGCAACTTTAATTGATGTAAAAGCATAACTCTTATTAAAATGTGGTGGAAAATACTCGAATCCAAACGTTTCTTTTTAAACCTTTTAGCCATTTTGTAAAGGATCCTCCACAGATAATAAGGCATGTTCAAAGGAAACCCTATGAAAATCACAAGCAGATGTAGATGATAAAGAAATACAAGACCAAAATGGCCTTCACAAGTGACAAACTGTTTCAAAATTGCAAGAAGACCATGCCATCTGGTTTTCAGTAAGGAGACTGGCATAGCTTTGTCACAACCATTGATCTTCCAGGATGTAAAGAAAAGAGTCCATGGAACCTCTTCTACCTTAGCATTCTTGAACCACCTCTGACCGCTTGCAGGGAGTCCTGTTTCTTGGCTCAAAAAGTCTTATGTGACTTCAAGTTGAATGTCCCCCACATTAGCTCTACATCCATCGAATAAGAGAGTGAATTCCTGAGTAGTCTGTAGGTTGAAACCCTAGAACTTTTCAAGGAAAACGAGCCAACCGTTACCCTCAAGATCCTCTCCGGCATCGTCACATAAGAGCAAGGTCTGAGTGTCGTTAGGTTCGACTCTAACAGCAGGAGCCATGGTGAATCAATAGACAATCACCCAAACGCAGTGCGTATGGAGGGTTTGCAAGAGCAGACCAGAGCTATACCCCGAGCCCGAAAACCATCAACAGTCTAAGGCGAATGAGGAGAAAATACATAACGAAAAGACAGGCATTGTTTGAAATGAATGCAAGGGATGTTGCAAAGCCCAAGACCAAGCTTCAAAATGATGGGCTGACTGTAATCGTATTTCCACTTCTCATAAAGTATAGGACACGACCAGAGCATTAAAATAACAATGAGTGCACAACATAGTGGGTTCGATCATAAAGTTTGGGAGAGTGAAACTTGTAAATCAAAGCCTAGTGATGAGGAAACATATGACCAAGAACCACACAAAAACCAAATCAATGCTCAAATCAAAAGGTCTTTTGTTGATATAATTTAACAATCCATAAGCATGCTTGACATTCAAGGAATTGAAACAAAGAGAATAGTCTTCATAGCAAGGAACAAAGCTTCATTAATAAATTGTAAAGATATTTTTCCTTTCATAAATGTTTCAAATAGAATGATAACACAGTTGTAAGTTTTAATGCTTTGTTTTCATGCTTTCATTCATGAACGAAGCATGAAAACAAAGACAATAGGGAAAACCGACAACTTACAATTATCATTTCAAAAATTGCTAATGAAGAACAGAAAAATGTATGACCCCAGTTAGGCAGCTACATAGATCATTTAATTGATATAAAAGTTAAAAATATGTTGGGCTGCCAACACAGTTGAAAAGTGCACTTGGTCATACAGGATATTATGGGAAGTTCATAAAGGGGTATGCATAGATTATTGCACCGATGCAAAAATTGTTGAATAATGACATTAAGTATCAGTGGAATGATGACTGCCAACAAATTTTGGATATTTTGAAGGAGAATATGGTGACTGCACCAATTCTGGTGTTTCCATATTGGTCAGAGGAGTTTCATGTGCATGTAGATGCATCTTGAATAACACTTGGATCAGTATTGACACAACCATGAGAAGGTGATAAGGATCACACAATTGCATTTACAAGTAGGAAGTTGTCACATTCAGAGCAAAACTACAATACTACAGAAAGAGAAGGATTAGCTATGGTATATGCATTGCATAAATTCAGACATTACTTGTTAGGCCAACACTTTAAGATGTTTATAGACCACTCTACGCTTATATATTTGTTTAATAAGAGAGTATCAGGGGGAATAATATGCAGATGGTTACTGTTATTTCCATAATTTGACTTTGACATTGTTGTGAAACCTGGAAGATTGAATGCAAGAATATATCATCTATCAATAATTACTAATGTTGAAGAACCAAGCAGTTTGGAAGATAACTTTCGTAATGCTCAACTATTTTCAGTACATATTTTTTTATAACTATTTTGCTAACATTATTGAGTTCTTGAGTACAGGATTTTCCCCGAAGGAATTTAATACTACATAAAAGAATAACTTGGTAGTTAGAGTTGTAGACTACCAACTGATTACAGGTCATGTTGGAAGATTGGTTGTTGTCATTGATGTCAACCCTAGTCATGGGTTTTGGACCAGAAGATTGATGAAGTTATTTGGACATGAAGGAAAATGAACATGAAGATACAACACCCATGGATGGATAGTATACATCATGCTATTTC
>ML793983.1:264563-275552 GCA_009831015.1 Picea engelmannii | reverse complement strand
TCGTGACTTCGTTGGATATGAAATTTTTTTCTTTAGAAAATTTGTATAATGTAAAAGACTCAAAGATACAACATTTTTCATCCTTAAGATTAAAAATTCAAGCTCTGTTTCAACACCTGTCACCAAACAGATGAATATGGATACAAAAACTAAAGAACAAAACCCCACTAAGACACAAAATCATACACAATAGCTGGGTCTAGGAGCATTGCAGAAAACAAATGTTGAAGATGATGAAAGAACTGAATCTAATGAGCCTAGGGAAGATTTCAAACTAGTATAGGAATCGGTTAGAGAGATAGCACTGCAAACAGAGGAACATGTGAAGGTAGAATACATTACATGTGAACTAGAATCAAACATAGTAGAAGAAGAAGAAGTGCATCAAGAGGCAGGTCCATCAACTGCAATAGAGAAGAGAAATTGGAAACATCTTGTGTAGAGTTTGTCACACAAAAAAACCAAAGTCACAATAGTACTACTATGCATACCAAAAGGAGTGAAAATTCTTCCCAACATTCTAGGATGCATAGAAAAATTGAGGTATGTAGATCATGATATAGTGGATAGAGATAAATTATTGGAATTTGAGCCATAAGTATACATGGAAAGAAAAGGGATGAGTGTGATAGGAGTACAAATATTAGAACCAAATTAATGGATAACAGGCTTATACAACACAGGGATAATGAACTTACTCGAGATCCCTCATTTTGGACACGAAAAGTACATGAATAATTGTGTCAAGAAATTGTTGGCATTAGTACATGGATGTATTTTATGGTTATACATTCCCATATCAATTGATGTAGAACTAATTTCATAGATCAAAGGTCTTCCCACAGATGGTGAGAACCTGAACAATACCTGGATGATAAAACAAAGGAGAAGACTTTTGCAGAAGTAATGAAGAAGACCTATGGAACAGTGAGAGATCGATGGGAATAGTAATTAACAGGATCAGTGAACCTACGAAAAGGATGGAAACCAAAATAATGGCATGCAAATTATTAATGAAGTGTCGCAAGGAAGAGGCACCAGTAGGGATGATCGCAATAGTTGCATAGTGCGGAAAGGGGACCTTAATGAGCCAGAGTCCATACCTATTGAAATTGTTTATGGATTATTGCAAAGATTCCCACGACTTATGAATGGAGTCTCATTTCTCGTGGATGGTCATACTTATAGTGTTGGTGGTATGGAGACATTCTAAATATAGTATGTTTTGTCAAAGGATAGGAAAGTGTCACACAACACAATATGCAACATTGTGGCACATGTCAACTGCAAAAAAAAAGGACAAATCAATCATATTTTCCATTTACTTGGAGGAAATACAGGAGCAGGTGGCTGAGACATGGAGGATACCACCAAAAGTGGTGGAATAACATAAGGATATAGATAATTTTTAAGTATCAAGGAACAATGTATGGATACAGGAAAAAAGGGACCCGAAGACAAACTAGTTGTAGATGAGGTTCTGCATCATTGGAGAGGAAGTTCAATGGGCCATGAAGGACTGGATAGATGATTGGAAAGTACTAGTGACCTCAAAGAAGGAAAAAAAAGGAAAACAACCAGTAGAAGCCGACACATTATAGAAAACCAATAGTACGACAACAAACACAGGGAAAGTTAGAGAACATGCAAAAGATATTACAATAAGCACTACAAAAAGAAAACCAAGACAATAGAAAAACATTCCAAAGCCACATGCACAAGAGAAATATCATGCCAGATCCACCAACAGAGGATCCCAACTGAAGAAGAAAACTAATGGAAGCACATAGAAGGAAACAATTGTTCTCGTGTAGGAGGAACAAGGAGGAGGAGACATCCATGATATAGAGATACCTATAACTTCAGTGTAGACTAAGTCTCTTCCATAGAAGAGAATCATGTTGCAGGTGGGAGGATAAAGGAAAAGTATGAAGGCACATAAATGTGTCCCAGAATTCACAATTATATAATATGATGTCAAGATGGTTGCAGAAAAAGTGCAAGACCATGTAGCAAAGTCATGGGATGATGAGGAGAAGAAAAGAGAGAAGATGATATAGTAACTGTTATAAGTGAAGGAAACTTTCGCACAACTGCAACTGAGTGAAATACACTAGAAGGAAAAGTCCTAGCTACAATGGACCGTTAAGGAGAAAACAATCCCAGTGCATGAAACAATCCAAATCATAGTGTCCGAAAGTGAGACATTTTCGATCACTCGGGATATGCTACAGTTAAAAGAGGAGATAGCGCAGAAATGGCTAAATGATATTGATCACTTGGACTTGGTTTTGGCCAATATCCCCATGAAATCACTGTACATACTACAAGCTAGCATCACACAGGAATTCCAATCTATAGCACACACAGATGCGACAAGTATAAAACTAGACAATGATGTAAAGAGGACAGTGGAGTTAACAAAAGATCATGTGCAGTTTGAGAGAGATAAACTGAAGCAGAACATTGGTAGAATTGAGTAGAAAGTGGAAGACGTTTTCAAGTAATTTCCAAACAACGCACTAACAGAAGATATCAACAAAAAAGAAAAGATACAAAGGATAGCACAGATGATGGATAGTTATAATCATGAGATAATAGAATTGGTTTAGAAGTTGATACCAACTACCCATACAACAGTCAGATCAGAGAGGGAGAAGGAGGAAACAAAACATACAAATATTATCGCATTGGAGGTGAAAGAATTAGAAGAACTCTATGAAAGGACGGTGTGAATATGGATGATCTTGGAAGAAGATGAAGGGATATAGAAGTTGGTTCAGAGGGAAGAGAAAGTGAATGCTACAATTCAATATTTAAAACAAATGCATAAGGAAATGAATATATAAGAGATAAATAAGGCCACATAGGAAATGAAATATCTGGAAGGAGAATTGAAGACAATCCAAGACAAAAATAGACAAGACAGGCTCAGTTGGAGCCACTATAGGAGAAGGTAGAGTAAATGATAGCATAGTTGGAAATAGAGAAAGGAATATTGTGCACTTGGAAAGTATAGAGGTGTTGAGGGAGCACATAACAGTGTGGGTTGTGGAGACCCTGCTAGAAAAGAGTGCATAGGCGAAGACACAAGTAGATGAACTAACAAATAATTTTTAGCCATTGGAGAAATCAATGTAGGAGGAAGCTATTTTGGGTAAGGTTCATGATACAACACAAAAAACAAGGTAGAATAGACCAAGGAAGTAGCACATGGCAAAAACAAAGGAAAAGCAGTGCGATGGAATTTTGGATTACTGCGTGAAGTAAGTTAGAATTTGGAAACGTTGAGTCCACTTAGAATTAGGGTTTTGATCTCATTGTAACAACTTATTATCCCATTAGTAATATAAATAGAGGATGTATGGGGTAGCTAGGTGGATCATCCGATCTATCGTTTTAAGCATGTGTGGAAGTATTTTTGAGAACGTTTGTGATTTTTGGATATGAGTATGGTTTTGAAGTTATAACTGAGGGTCAAGTCATAAGATGTGGAGCTTGGTGCAACACTGGTCCACCTCACCTATATTTTTTCATTCCAAATGCACATTTTGATGTAATGCATGCATCACATAGCTTTTGATGAAGAATAATAATAAGAAGAAGATCTTTGTGGACATAGCCCAGGAGGGGTGAACCATGATAAAACCTATGTTATTGTGTGAAATGGTTCATTTATGTGTTTTTTATGCTTTTCAATCCTTATTATGATGAATGAATGGAAAAATGCATGAATATGTTAAGGATTTTTTACAACACGCACTAGATTAGTTGTGCAGAATGAATGTTAATGGTTAAATGAATGGAGAATCTACTTTTTATCACAGAAACTTGTCAGAGTCTTGTGGGTTTTTGGTTTCTACCTAAGGCTGTATTTTTTCCCTGTCTCTCTTTTTCATAGACCTAATTCTCAAGTTTTCCCCTTTCATCTTGTAAACTCATTTTCATTCCCCCCCCGCCCCCGCCTCTATGTTTAAAGTGCCCCGGTCCCCCTGGTTTACCGAGCCCTCATCCAATCATCCAAGTATTCATTTTCGCAAGCCACGACCATATGCACGAAGCACCACACTTAGAGAGGTCTGATATGGACTCGAATAAAGCGATCGGGCATGATTGGTTTTCAGCGGTTGGGATTCCATGAGGAGTTCAGATCGACGGGTCACGGGTATTCAGAATATGAAATTTACCTGAAGTTTAATGTCAGGGAAACGGCCTAAGATCTAAGGTCAGGAAAATATTTTATTTTCACCGTAGATCTCATTATGAGAGATTAACGGTGAATAATAATCGTGGGAATCAGCAGTTCAAAACGTTGTTAAATTTGTTTTTCAAAGCTTTGAACTCCCGAAACCCAAAATCAACAAGAGCCATTTGATCTAGCAAGACGCATAGCATCAGATCTAAACTGCAGATAAAGTCATTTTGGGAAAACTCAAGTGAGGGATGCGCAAATATCCCAAGCCCCAAAATTACAAAATTCTGAAGTGCCGATATTTATTTGGGCCATCCAATTCAAAGAGGCATGTGGCACCTGATTCGAGAAGTCATGATTTCGTGACTCGAAGGTTTTTTCATAGAGCGTGACAAAGGTTTTCGAAATGAAAAATTGTGAAGCACCCAAGAATTAGACCCATGGTCAGAGCTCGGGATTGCATGGAGCGATGGAAAGGAGCTGTGTCAAAGCCTGAAAGTGCATACGTTGGTAATAGAAAGGATCTGCGTGGCTTCGAGACGTCGGGATTGAATCGAAGAAATCATGAGGATCACATGAAGCATTCAGGGGTGTCAAGCCTCATCCTAATCCCCATCAAAGTAGTTAATGAAAGTGGAGGAGGTTTTTGAAGCCTCGTTCACTCCATAAATGGAAGGTCTGGACGAGGGGACTAAGCCGTCAGCCCGTGGTACTCCTGTTGGAAAATTTTCCCACAAAGACCATACTGATTTGAGTTTGCGTCTGACAGAAGGATACATGCACAGACTGCCAGAAGAAGATGCAGACACAAATATTTGATTGTAATGGTTAGGTCACACCCCTGGTGGTGGCAAGTTGTTTTGAGTATAAATAGTTAGTTTTGATATTTTATTATGGTCGATGGTTGAGCTAGGCTCCCGCAATGTAATGTTTTAATGAAGCTCTAGTTCTTTTGGTTATGTATCTATATTTGAGACTTCTTTTTTAATGTAAGTCAGTTTCCTTCCATCTCTCTGTAACATTTGTGTTATAACACTCGGTCATGGATGATCCAGTCGAAGGTAGTTATGTTTTTGTGATGTAGGTTTGATCATAGAGACATCACAACCAATTTTAATCAATCTCTTATGTTGTCTTTTCCTTCCAACACTGAATGAATCATTCATGGATGATCCAATCGAGTTGTTGTTATTGAATTGTGATGTATGTTTGATTTCAGTTCAGTGATAATTTCATTCATTTCCCTAAAAATCAGAACCAAGAGGATATTGTCTTCTGATTCTTTTATTCTTAGGCTGCTAGAAGACTAGATGTCCACAACATACCTCTTCATTCTCCTCAAGTTATCCCCCCTACTCACCCTTAATACAACTTACTGACCAAAGTTAGATCAAGACATCATATTCTTATGCATACCAACCCAGTTTTCTGAGTTAAAGCGATATAATCATGAGCTTGCATCCATTATACTCCCTTTAAATTTATTCATTGTGACATACAAACTGATGGGTACTGGGCTTTCCTCTTCTACAATCAGGAGGTGAATTTTAGTGCTAACATTTGTGGTTCCGCTGCTGGGGAGGAATTGAATATTATCCCTGGGATTGAATGACAAATCTTACTAATTCTAAAGATGCATCAGAACTCAGTATATTGAAGATTGTAAATGTGCACCTGACGAATCCACTGTTACGACTCCATTGTTTCATTTGTGGCTTCCAGATCCAGACACACGAGGTCTACTCCACAACTTCCTTTAGCGACACATGAAGTTGATCCAAATAAAATTATCAGAAGACAAAAGACCCTTCAGGAGGGTACTTCTACCGCTGAACCCGGTAATTCTGGTAATTTTCATTATTCTCCTATATCAACTCCAGTAGTTGTTTCTCATTTTCCTATTACACCATCTGTTGGAGCTTCTAGAAGTTTAAATTTTGGGAGTTTTCTTGTTGATTTCCCCTCTCCCAGTTTCACTACTCATCCTCCTGTTAAAGTTGTTTCTTTTACAGAGAAGGAAATCTATGTTCCCTCAAGCCCTATAGCTTTTTCCTCAAATCCTCTATTGCTTCCTTTTCCTCTCAGAGGCTCAGTTCCAGCCTCCTCTATTCACGCTACGTCTCCTATTGGTTCTCCTCCATCTATCATCCCTATGGTAGGTGCTAATACCCCTAGGAACAGATTGGATGCCATAGTGGCTGTGAGATATGCCCCTCTAGTCTTACCTCAACCAATTAATGCTCTCCCTACTGAAGACTACTTGAAATACATGCCCAAATTCAGAGGAGAAGAAGAAATAACTGTTGAAGAACACCTTGCTACCTTCTACAGTTATGCAGACAATATAAATATTGAAAACAAGGATGTGTGGATGAGAGTCTTTGTTCAGAGCCTTGATGGTGAGGCTAGGAAATAGTTTAGGGGGTTGAATCCTGGATCCATTGCTGGGATTGAGGCTTTAGATGATGTTTTCTTGAGACAATGGGGGGATAAAAAAGACTTTATGTACTATATCATAGAGTTTGGGTCCCTAAAAAGAAAAGAGGGAGAATCTGTCTCTGATTTCTCCAAAAGATTCAAAAAAATGTACATTAAGATCCTTGTTGATATAAAGCCTACAGAAGCCTCTGCCAAAATTACTTATGCTAGTGCTTTTGAACTTGATTTCTTCCTCCTGTTGAGAGAGAGAAGAGCTACTTGCTTGGCTCATATGCAAGATGAAACCTTGGAAGTAGAATCCAATGTGTTGGCATTTGACAGACTTAGAAATAAAACTGATAGATCCATACGAAGGGATATATCTGAAGCTTCGACCTCTGGTTCCTCTACATCCTAGCCTCAAGTAGATGAATTGAGAAAGATGGTGAAATCTCTTTTGGTGGAGATGGAGAAGATGAAATTCAAAGGGAAGAATGGTTATAAGAGTGCCCAAAATGATGATAACAGAGGCAATTTCATAAGAACTAATATTTCCCCTCAGATACTCCCAAGAGAGCCTCGTAGCAGAGAGAGGGATTATCATAAAATCCATACCCCTCTCTAGAATAACCTTGTTGTTGATGAAGAAGGAGAGGAAGAAGAGCTTTGTCCTTAAATCCATTGTCTTGGAGACACCTCCCCATTTCCCCATTTGACCCAATCCACATATGAGGATTCCCTCATGGATGACCAAATAAATGAGATAAGTAAAGGGGAGAAGACCAATAATAGTCCCAATAAATATAATCTCAGGTCTATGAAGAAATAAGGGAAGTTCGATGTCCCTGATCAGCCTTCCGAAATAGAGAAACCTGCAAAGACACAACAAACAACAACACAGAGAAGAAAGAACAAAACCCCTCACCAATAGCCAAAGGTCCTGTCCCAGAAATGAGATAATTTCTGAATCCTTCCTCCTATTTTATCTTTGAGCATGAGATTCAAAGGATTAGGATCCATGTACCCCTTTCAAAGCTGGTCAAGCACGAAGATTTCAAAAAATCCCTCTCTAAACTGTTGCAGCCTGAGCCTGCATCTCATTCCTTAGACGCAGTAAATCTTTAGGATGAAAAGCCAACAATCATTTTAGGTCCCATGATAGAAGATAAATATGATTCATCCCCTCCCTTATATACATCTCTGAACATACATGACAAGGTGTTGCATAATTGTTTGATGGACTCAGGAGCTTCTCATAATCTCATGCCCAAATCTGTCATGGATTAAATTGGATTAGAAATCACAAAGACTTACCATGATTTGTATTCTTTCGATTCTAGGAAAGTACAATGTCTTGGGGTCATCAAATATCTGGTCGTGACCTTGTTTCAGTTGCCCATGAAAAGTGTGGTCATGGATATCGGGGTGGCTGATGTTTCCCCCAAGTTTGGCATGTTGTTGTCAAGATACTAGATAAAGAGACTTGGAGGAACATTGTAGATGGACCTCACATATGGTACCATTCCTATGTTCGGGGGGGATCATAGAATATTATACTGGGAAGCACAATTGGCCTACATTATCAGTGATGAAACTGACCCCACCAACCATCCTATTTTTTCCCTTGATACTGATTTGGGATCCAGCTTGGTGCAGCTCATAGGTGTCCTCGAGCCCCATATTGAAATCAGGAAGCAGTCCCTCACTCTCTGTGAAGATTATCCTTCAATTACCTATGTTTGGAAAATGTTCTTTGATGGAGCCTTTTCTAGAGAAGATGTTGGTGTTGGAGTGGTCCTTGTTTCACTTGTCCAAGAAATTATATCTTTGTCCTACAAGTTAGAATTTGAAACTACAAATAATATGGTAGAGTATGAAGCTCTTGTTTTGGGTTTGAGGACTGTAAAATACATGGGAATTAAAGAGATATATGTGTTTGGGGATGTCGAGTTAATTATCCATCAGATCATAAATATTTATTAAGCCAAGCACCCTCAGCTTAGAAGTTACACAAATGAATTTTGGGATCTAGTTGACAGTTTTTTCTTGGCATTCAACATTTCATTTGTGCCAAGATAAGAGAATTCCATGGACGATTGTTTGGCTGTCTCAATAAGTAATTTCATAATTCCCTTTCCACCTAAGCTCAATTATGATGTAGAAGTGAAATTCAAACCCTCTATACCTGACAATGTTAAACATTGGAAAGTGTTTGATGATGATCTTGAGATCAGAAGATTACTGGAGACTGTTGATGAGTTTTCTACATTACATATTGATCAAGATCCTAATGCTGATGCTGAAATAAATCCTCATGATGATGCTTTTCTGAACAAAATTGCTAACCATCATATTTTCCATTTTTCCAACAACCATATCCAAAAGGGAGTAGCTCCTTTGGAAAGACTATTTGATAGAAATGATGTGGCAATAAAAGGTAAAATTTCAAATGATGATGTTGATGTAGCTGAGTGAAATATTGGTACGTAGGAGGTGTTGGGTATGTGTTATATTCTTTTCATGTGTGTGTTTAGGCGCATCATATATGAAACTGCATCTAACAATCCCTCATACTAGTGGGGTCCCAGGGGGGGGGGGCAGGTATGCCCCCGCCTGGTTATGTGCAACGTTCAGGGCAGCGCCCCGAATTTGTTTTTTTGGGTGGTTTTTTCTATTTTTAGCGGTTTTGTAAATTAATCCCGTATTAAGGGATTAGGGTTTTTGTATCTACGGAATAACTAAAAACATTGTATATATATTGTATAGTGAATGGTGAAATTTGAGATAATGAATATAAGAAAGGTTTTCCCAGTTGAGGGTTTCTGGTATAAATCTTTGTGTACTATGTGAATGAGCCATTGATTCATTTATATTTTTCTTAAGAATATATATGCATTGATTTACTTCATAGGTTTAAAACTTACATGTGGTATTAAAGATCATTTTTGGCTTCAGAGGGACGCCTTTGTTGTTGAGGGTTTGGCTCGGTCTTGATAGATCAAGTTTATCTTGGGTCTGTGATAAACCTAGGTTTAGTGGGAGATTTTGCAGTGGTGATTTGAGTGCAGAAAGAGGAATGGAAATCTCTTATAGAATCGAGATAGAGAAGTTCAATGGTAAAAACTTTGAGCTATGGAAGCTGAAGATGGAGGAACTTCTTCTAGACAAAGAACAATGGACCGTTGCGGATCCTAGTACATAGCCTACTAGTACATTGTCTACTAGCACACAAGATACTGGTACACAACCTACCAATACACAAACTACTAGTACACTAGATACTATTATGTCGAAGGAAGATTGGGAGAAGTTGGACAGAAGAGAAAGGAGTACTATTCGACTCTACCTGGCAGATTTGGTTTTGTTGAATGTCTCGGGAGAATATACAGCCAAGGAACTATGGGATAAGTTGGTGAATTTGTATCAATCAAAGTCCATGGTAAACAAGTTGTTTCCTTGAAATAAGTTGTATCATCTTAGGATGGAAGATGGAGATTCTATGACAGAACATCTAAATGCCTTTAATAGTCTGGTAAGTCAACTTGTCTCTGTTAATATTACAATTGCAGGAGAAGATAAGTGTATTACTTTGTTATGTTCTTTGCCAGACTCTTGGGATAATCTGGTTGTAGCAATTGGTAGTACCACTAAATCTACATTGAAGTATGAGGATGTAGCTTCATCCTTGTTATCTGAAGAGATGAGGCAGAAAAGCATGGATGGTCACAACACAGATGCTTTATTTGTAAGAGGGCATACCCAAGACAAAAACCCTAGTAAGCCTTTGGGGTGGAGATCTAAATCTATAGGTAGATCTAAGCCTCCAGGAAAATATTTGAGGAAATGCTGGAAGTGTGGTAAAACAGGGCATTATAAGAAAGATTGCAGGTCTAAGAAGGTTGAAAATCCAAAGGGATCGGATAGTACCTCTTCCACAGAGGCGAAAACCTCCACTGAAGAAGGTGGTGATGTTTACCTGGAATCTACAAGTACACATGCAGACCGTGATGTATGGTTGATCGAATCAGGTGCATCATACCATATGACTCCTCACAGGGAGTGGTTCTCTGAATATGAAAAATATGATGGTGGTGATGTATTCCTAGGAGATGACTTGACAACAAAAATCTAGGGACGTGGAAGGGTTAAGTTGCTGCTAAAAGATGGAAGGATTAGAACACTTCCTTGGGTTCTGCACATTCCAAAACTAGCCAGGAGGCTAATATCTGTAAGCAAGATGGATTATGCAGGAGTGGATACTGTATTTGGAAAGAACACTTGCAAAATGGTACGAGGAGCAATGGTGTTGATGAGGGGAGTTCAGTGTGGAACTCTGTATATGTTGTTGGGAAGCACTTATACTAATGGGTGTAACAGTT
>ML793983.1:241817-262220 GCA_009831015.1 Picea engelmannii | reverse complement strand
AGGTATGCCCCCCCCAATTACGTACAACATTCGGCAATGGGCGGTAGCTCGGGGCAACGCCCTAAATTTTCTTTTTTGGGTGGTTTTTGCTATTTTTAGCGGATTTTGCTATTTTTAGCGATTTTGTAAATTAATCCTGGATTAAGGGATTAGGGTTTTGGTATCTACGGAATACCTAAAAACATTGTATATATATTGTATAGTGAATGGTGAAATTTGAGATAATGAATATAAGAAAGGTTTACTCGGTTGAGGGTTTCTAGTATAAATCTATGTGTACTATGTGAATGAGCCATTGATTAATTTTTGTTTTTCTTAAGAATCTATATGCATTTCTTTACTTCACATGTTTAAAACTTACAGGAGGATCCAAAAAATTTCATGTTGTCAAGCAACTTGTTGAGGGAGCAAAGGGCCGAGTACACTGAGTTATTAAGATAATTTTCTAATGTGTTTTCCTGGACATATGAAGATCTCAGAACATATGACACCAGTTTCATTGATCATAGGATCTTATTAAAAGAGGAGCCTAAACCGTTTAGGTAGAAATTAAGACAAATAAATTCTATGCTGCTGCCTACCATGGAAAGGGAGTTAAAGAAGTTGTTGGACACCCAAATCATTGTCCCTTTGAGATATTTTGAATGGGTGGCCAACCTGGTCCTAGTAAGGAAGAAGAATGGAGAAATCATATTGTCTGTCGATTTCAGGAACCTGAAAAGAAGCTCTAAGATGAACAATTATCCTTTGCCAAAAATGGAACACATATTGTAGAGAGTGACAGGTGCATCCGGGATTTCCATGATTGATGGAATTTTTGGCTACAATCAAATCTTTGTCCTGCCTAAAGACAGAGAAAAGGGGACCTTCACCACTCCTTGGGGAACTTTCATGTATGCCAAAATTCCCTTTGGATTGATGAACACAGGAGAAACCTTTCAGCGAGCTATGGACATCGCCTTCATTGGAGAAAAGGATAAATTTGTAGTCATCTACTTGGATGACATTGCAGTTTTTTCCAGGTCTGATAAAGAGCATTGTTATCATCTGAGAAAGGGTCTTCTTGAAATGAAAAAGGTTTGGTCTCTCCCTAAATCTAAATAAGTCTTTATTTTCCATGAAAGAGGGGAAATTGTTGGGACACATAGTATCAAAAGAAGGGGTTCAGATTGATTCAAGAAGGGTAGAAGCTATTCAAGTCTTGTCATTTCCTAGAACCAAGAAGGAAGTCCAGTCTTTCTTGGGAAAAAATAATTTGTTACGAAGTTTTGTTTCAATTTTTTCTGAATTAGTAAAGCATATCACAACCATGCTCAGAATGGGGAATGAAGTAAAATAGACTGTTAAGTCTAGAGAATCCTTCAACCAAATCAAGAAGGCATTGATTGAGGCACCCTTGCTAATCAGTCCTGATTACTCCAAGGATTTCCTGATTTTTTCCTTTGCCTCATTTGGCACAGTAGAAACTGTTTTGTTGCAAAAGAATGTTGAAGGGTTGGAGAATCCCATTTCCTTTTTCAACAGGGAACTGAGAGATGTTGAGGTAAAATATGACATCAAAGAAAATAAGGCCTATGCTTTAGTGAATGCCCTCAAGGATTACAGAGTCTATGTTCTGCATTCAAAGTTCATTGCATATGTTCCTTCAGCTTCTGTGAAGGAAATTATCATTCAGCCTGACATAGATGGAAGAAGGAGCAAGTGGATTGTCAAAATCCTTGAATTTGATCTCGAAATAAATCCCACCAAACTAGTTAAAGGACAAGGTTTAGCCAAGCTATTGGTTGAATCTAATTGAAAACCTTTGGAGGTTAACTTCATCAACACCTGCTCAAAAAATCATCAAGCTGAGTTGTCTCATACAGGCCCTCAAGTCAACCCTCCATTGGCAGAGTGCATCTGGTACAAATGCATCATATTCTTTCTGCAGGAGTTAAGGGCCCCTGATAGTATGGGAAAAATCAAGGAAATAGCTCTTAAGCTCAGAGAAATTAGATATTTCCTTATTGATCAAGTCTTGTATTGGAAGGACCCTCTGGGAGTTCTTTTGAGATGTTTAGACCCACCAGAAGCCTAAAATATTATGTTTTATTTTCATAACAACATATGTGGGGTTCATCATTTATGGAGGACCACAACCTATAAAATTCTCAGGGATAGATATATATGGCCTACTCTATTCGTCGATGTCTGTGCCAAAATCAAGGCTTGTGTTAAATGTCAAAACTTCTCTGAAAAGATGCTTCTCAAGTCCTTTCCATTGAAGCCCATGGTAGCTTTAGGACCCTTTCAAAAGTGGGGCCTAGATTTTATTAGGGAAATTCATCCTACTTCAAGTGGAAAACACAGGTGGATCTTGACTGCCACTGATTACTTTACCAAATCGATAGAAGCTATCCCCACAAGAAGTGCTTCTCACAAAGTAATCATTGGTTTTCTGGAAGATATTATAGCAAGGTTTGGTTGTCCAAAAAGAATCATCACTGACAAGGCTACATCCTTCAAAGCTGAGCCATTGATCCAGTTTTGTGAACCATTTGGAATTTCACTGATTCACTCAACTCCTTACTACCCCCAAGGGAATGGACTGGAAGATTCCTCTAACAATATCCTTATAAAGATCATCAAAATATTGTTAGAGGAAAATAAAAAAGCATGGGATTCAAAGCTCAAATTTTCTTTGTGGGCTGATAGAATGACCACAAAGAGATCTCTTGGTGTCTCTCCTTTTCAGCTTGTGTATGGAATGGAGGCCATATTTCCTTCTCAACTTGTCTTTCCTATGGAAAAAATATTCCAAGACTAACAAGGGGAGAATGATGATATGATCAGAAGGATACAACAACTAGTAGAAGTGCAACAGACTATAGATCAACTAATGGACAAAGCACATGAGCATCAACAGAAGATCAAGCAGGCTTTTGACAGGAAAGTAAGAAAAGAAGATTTCCAGATGGGAGAGCTAGTACTAAATGGGATGCACCTAAACAGGAAAAGGGAAAATGTGGTAAATTTGAAGCCCTATGGATTGGGCCCTTCAAAATATCCAAGGTATTTCAAAACAATACTTACAGATTGTAGAATTTGGAGGGATCTGAAGTTTTTGGTGGCCCTGTAAATGGGCATTTTTTGAAGAAATATTTTGTTTAGGCCGTGACCGGTGTTCCACCACTGTAAATACCACTCCTGTTTTTTTTTTATGTTTAGTTTTTCATTTTCAATAAGAGATCCCATAACCCAAAGCTAAGGCATTGGAGCTATGCATTCTTGGCATCTCGCAGGGAGCATGCCATCCCTTATGGAGTCAAATGTTACCACAGAAACTTGTTAGAGTCTTATGGGTTTGTGGTTTCTACCTAAGGTTGTATTTTTTCCCTGTCTCTCTTTTTCCCAGACCTAATTCTCAATTTTTTCCCCTTTCAACTTGTAATTTCATTTTCATTTCCCCCCCCTTCTGTGTTTAAAGTGCCTTGGTCTCCCTATTTTCCCGAGCCCTCATCCAGTCGTCCAAATATTTATTTTCGCAGGCTGCAACCATAAGAACAAAGTGCAACACTTAGAGCAGTATGATATGAACTCGAATCAAGCGAGAGAGAAGGATAACTTTTCATCGGCTGGGATTCCATGAGGATTTCAGATAGACGGTTCATGGGTATTCGAAATCTGAAAGTTACCCAAAGTTTAATGCCGGGGCAAAGGCCCGAGATATAAGGTCAAGCAAATATTTGATCTGGGTCATCGATCTCATTATGAGAGATCGACAGTGAATAATAATTGCGGGAATCAAGAGTTCAAAATGTTCTTAAAGTTGTTCTTCAAAGATGCAAACTCCTGAAACCCAAAATCAACAAGAGCCATTCAATCCAGCAGGATGCGTGGCATCAGGTCCCAACAATGGATAAAGTCATTTCAGGAAAAATCAAGTGAGGAGGCGCAAATTTCCCAAGCCCTGAAATTTTGAAATTTCGAAGTGTTGATATTTATTTGGGTCGTCTGATTCAAACGGGCGCGTGGCACCTAATCCGAGAAGTCACAATTTCACGACTCGAAGGTTTTTGCGTAGAGCGCGACCCAGGTTCACAAAGCGCGAAATCGCAAAGGGTCAAAGATTTAGGCCCATGGTCACAGCCCTAGGTTTCATGTAGCAATGGAAAGGAGATGCATCAAAGTCCGAAAGTGCCCGCATTGGTCATAAAAAGGATCTGTGTGTCTTCAACAGGCTAGGATTGACTCAAAGAAATCATGAGGATCACCTGAAGCATTCAGGAGTGTTAGGCCTCATCTCAATCCCCATCAAAGTAGTTAATGAAAGTGGGGGAGGTTGTTGAAACCTCATTCACTCCATAAATGGAAGTTTTGGCCGAGGGGACTAAGCCGTTAGCCCGTGGTACTCCTATGGGAAAATTTTCCTGCAAATCCCATACTGATCTAAGTTTGTATCTAATAGAAGGATTCATGTGCAGAATGACAAAAGAAGACACAGACGTAAATCTTTCATTGTATTGGCCAAGTCACACTCATGGTGGTGGCAAGTTGTTTTGAGTATAAATAGTTAGTTTTGATATTTTTTTATGGTCAATGGTTGAGCTAGGATCCCGCATTGTAATGTTTTAATGAAGCTTTGGTTCTTCTGGTTATGTATCTATATTTGAGACTTATTGTTTCATGTAAGTCAGTTTCCTTTCGTCTCTCTGTAACAAAAGTGTTAGAACACTCAAGAATGGATGATCTAGTCGAGGGTATTTATGTTTTTTTGATGTAGGTTTGATCACAGGGAAATCGTGACCAATTTTAATCAATCTCTTGTGTTGTCTTTTCCCTCCAACACTGAATGAATCGGGCATGGATGATCCATTCGAGTTGTTTTTATTGAATTTTGATGTATGTTTGATTTCAGTTCAGTGATAATTTCATTCAGTTCCCTAAAAATCTAAACCAAGAGGATCTTGTCTTCTGAGTTTTTCCTCCTTAGGCTGATAGAAGACCGAATGTCCACAAAAGACCGCTTATTTATCCTCAAGTTCTTCCCCCTACACACCCTAACTACAAATTACTGACCAAATTTATATGAATATCTCATCTTCTTATGCATACCAACCCAGTTTTCGAAGTTAAAGTGATATAATCCTGAGCCTGCGTCCATTAGACCCCCTTTAAATTTATTCATTGTGACATACAAATTCATGGGTACTGGGCTTACCTCTACTGCAATCAGGAGGTGACCTCTAGTTCTAACACTAATAAATGATGAATTTTGAAGTATAAGAAGAAGAAGAGTACTATGTATACCATCCCCAGGAACAACATCCCTTCCACGATTGCAGACATCTGAGTCATGCGATCACTCATAAGCTATCTTGAGTGAGATTATGTTGTGCACTTTGTGCGCAATTTTTCCTTCTGGTTTACCAGAGGGGTCGATGGTTTCTAGGTTTTTTTTGGAAAAATAAGGTAGATCCTAGGTCATCCCAAACATCCAACACAATGCATTAGTCATCTTAAATGTTCAGATCTAATGGAAAAAAATATTCTTCTTCCTATTTCCTGAATTTTGTAATTTGTCTTCAGATATTGTGATTCTGATTCAAAATAGAATATCTTATTAATTATTGTATAAGGATGATAATATTGTGAAGCCTACATATTCATATATATCTAATTTTCCTCCATTTCACACTATCCTTCAAATTTCTAACTATTTATCATCTTTCCTTTGATTTATGAAATGTTTCCCATCTAGCTGGATTTAATATTGAATTATTATACCAGCCACTCAACTTTCTTAACCCTCTCAAACTACTTATCAAATTATACCATTTCAATAAATGAGGTGCCCTAGATTTTCCCTATATCAATCTAGTGCAAACTTTAGGGGTAACAACAACCATGGTTAGTCTCTAAAAAACAATTACCCAAAATAGTATGGGTGAATCTTACAGGTTCATTCTTACCTTCAAGTTTAGTTACCATATGTTTCATGTGAGCCTTTATTTTCACTGATATCTTATTTGGTTTACCATTGTATGGGATCCATAAGTGGGACCAATCTGTAGAGAAGTAATCTTTAAGCTTAGCAGACCAGTCCCTGCTCAATAGTAAACCATACTTTTTTGGAATATCAACAACAAAAATGTCGATAACCTGATGAAATCTAGGGTCAGAAGCGAGTCTAATCATAAAATATTTAAGTTCACCTCTTACTTTAACATCTTCCCTATCCAATTGTGTTATCCTTGTCGTATTCAATTGTGTGAAAACATTTATTCTCTGGCATGTTGAGTATGGCATGATGTTGCAAGAAAGACTAGAATACACTAAGAAATTATGTACATTGAAATTAAAAATCTCATATGTAAGTAGAAATGGAAAAACCTGAGACTTCGAGTGTGCTCCTATACTTTTTGCATTTATGGATGATTTGATCTCGACTTTGTGTACTACCTTTGTTTTAGCAGATTTAAGAATGTTGTCAGTTGTAGAAATGGTCTTCTTCTAAGAGTCATTGGGATTAAAAGTATCAAGAAGGAGATCACTTTTTTGAGGTAGTGTCTATATATCATACATACAAAGGTTGGATTTAGTTTTCTTCATATCTTCAATAACATTGTAATCTAAGGCATGCATTTTTGTTCTACTCATTGTCGTTCTTGGTTGTGAACCATTGGGTTTGTTGTTAGTTCTTAGAGTGTTGGGATTATTACCAGTATTTTTCAAGGTACACTTGTTTGGTTTGTTATTCTTTTATGAAAGAAGGTATTACAAAATTTTATGGCCTATAGTTTTTTGGTTAGCACCACAATAGATCAGAACCCAAGAAAACCTCTCTCAAGCTCTAATTAGATAGTTAATTAATGATAAATACTTTCAATAACTAACTTTTGGAAGATATGGAGGAAAGAATACCTATAATCCTATGTTTGAAGTATATCTCATTTAATGTATTTCAATCCAGAACTCCTTTAAGACAATCCTCTGAAAAGTATGCAGACAAAGAAGTATGCAATTGCAAATAGGTAGTTACTTGTTAACTAACTAAATATAACTAATTTAATCCAGATGTTAGATTAAAAAAAGATCCATATAATCTTATAAAAAACATGAATCAACACTAAATATGTACAATAATGAGATATCCTTTATTGATAACAACATAAAGGAGTTGGATACAACCTGTAATCGTTGCAGGACAGTCCTAGAACTATGCTCCAAGTTCCCCCACCCAAGGATGAATATGTATAGGAGTGCCTCCAACACTTTTCACTCTAGTAGGTCCAAGGAAGACAAAGGTGTTCTTCCTGAAAAGGTAATTAGAATGAAAATTCTAGAAACGAGGGTTTCTAGGAAGAGGGGACAATATCATACACTAGGTAAATAAGGAACTTGCATGGCAATCTTCAAAATGCCAGTATAAGGATGCATTTGTTGACTATGTTTTTTATCCACCCTAAGGCTCTCTTGTATACTCCATTTTTATGGTCGAAGTCGTTATGTACGAGATTTAGGAATTTAGGGATCGAAAATACCCGTAAAATATACCCAAAATGTTTGTATTATATTTTTTGAGCCAAAATTAAGATGTATGTGGGTTTCTAACAAGGAACTCATGTAGGTACGTGAGTTTATTTAAGAAAAGTTGTGTATGTAACTTTGATAAATGGGGTTTTTAAATACTGTTTTGAGGAGGAAAAAGGAGATTAAGGCCTGGAAGAAGGGAAAGGGATGTAACATAGGCCAATGAGTCATCATATGCATGTATAGTGGAAAATGACATTATAACATATGCCCCCTAATGTGTGAGGTCGGAAGGGAAAATGATGGTCGAAATACATTACAAAAGTCATGAGATAGTGAAGGGGCCATTGGGTAGGAGTAGTTGAAGATGAGTCCTAACACAATACCTACAATATAAACAAGCAATATACTCTCTTCTAAAGTTAGGAATTACCATGCTTGAGTATGATGTAAGCATGGCCTCCAATCAACTACACTATGGATCCATGAATGATAGAGATATAACTGATGTCCATGTCCAAGAAAACTATACATAGTGGATCCATTTGATATATAAGAGAAACAATCATGGACATGAGGAAATACATAGTGGATCTATTTATCAAGACCAAATCAAAAACTATTTGGAGGTAATGAAGTGAACAATTTGATCCTCTACAAGTGCCAATGTTTGTGAGGGTGGTACAATCAATATAGGTCAGGTAGGAGCACAAACCGTGTGATGCTCGTACTTCCCCCGAAGTATTCAAAATGATTTTCCATGGTACAATTCTACACTTTATGAATAAATGTTTTGAAGTTGAACACAATGAGACACCATTTGATTACCGATGGTGATAATGGGCATCAAGGTACCTATTACAATCTAAAAAGTGTGAATAAATGATTTAATGTATTCCCATTTTCAATAGCAAGGGAACCTGCCACTAATGATTGAAATCCTTAAGGTACTAATAGAAACTTTAGATCCCTGTCCGAGAGAAAGATGTGTTGAATTCTATAGGAAGAGATCTGTTGGAAGGAAGGCGATAACACATCCTCCATCATCCAGCATGAAGGATAGCAGAAATCCAAAGAGTTAGAAGGACTCAGATGAAAGATATTTTAAGGACCACACCGAGGTATGACTCAAGCATGCATAAGATGGAATAGAACATATAAGAGACTCTCTGAATAGTATCTAATAATGGAGACTACTCTCAAAGATGAGGAATCCAGCAATGGGTTCGTCTGGAAACTAAGGTACCACACAAATCCCTATGTTTGATGATGGTTGTTAACGTCAAATGTCAAAGGGAAACTTCTCAGTTAGTGACCAATGATGGTTTTTCATCTGTTGAGTGCAAGGTCACCTATCAATAATGGAAATGGGATCAGGGTGAAACTCTAGGTCATACTCTCATAGCAATGAGTCGTAGTCGATAAGAGAAGAACTGCCAGCAAGAAGTCAATGGGGACCTTCTATACTAGCACGAGTGGGATACAAATATACTTATGAAACTGAGAAATATTTTATTGAAATGGGAAGGTTGACTTGGAAAGACAAGGTTTCTATAGAATGGCTGACACAGTTTGACTTCCCTTGAACAGAGAAATGAGACAAAATGTGACTTAGGAAACATGGACTATAAACTGGGATACATTTTCGACACATGAGGTGTCAAAAAATKCTCCATATGACTGGAAGAATAACCAATCAGRGGAGATTCAACTCAATAATGAGGAAGGGTCTCCAAAATCCATACTAAACCCATAATGATGAGATAGAGACTCATGAAATTGTTCTCTGTTCAAGGGTGAAATTAGTAGCTACCATATAAAGAATGTGACTCAATCCCATCCTTSTTTTTGTATTTTCTAATTTTTTTTGTCTTTTTCATATTGGAAATCCTGAAAAAGAATAAAATAATTCTATGATACAATGGAGGAAATGAGTAGAAAAACTAGTTCCAAGCACAAGGAACATACCTATGCTCAATGAAAGGAAAGAAGGTGTAGGATATGGACACTCGAGGGAATTTTCCTCAAAGAATAAAAGGTTGCAAGTCACAAAAGAAAACAAAAATCAAGGTTGGTTAGGATTCGAGAATGCATACAATTGGCTTAGACAACAACAATTTGTAGCCAACATTAGGCCCGAAAAACACGAGCGATTAATATACAATGTAGATACAACTTAACACAAAAGTTTGGAAGTTTTGTGGGTAATTTGGCTAGAAGATATTTGAGAAGAAGTAATGAGGTTTCATCCTAAAATCATTTTAGTACTAAACAAAACTTTTGCGCCTACATAAAAAAATGCATCATGAGTGTCAAAATGTCAAGTAAGGTACTAACTAGGACACTCATGAAGAGGTAATCTCTACCATTCGTAAACAACTCCTTTAAATCAACCTTGAGGGGGTAATTCTATGAATGAATGGGATTGACTCTATGGTGAAATTGTGATCAATAAAAATAGATGCATTATGTAGGTGGAGTGAAACCTACCCTGAATTCCTATAATGACCACAATATATAAATAAGGGAGCCCCGCAGGTATTAGCCAAAAATATATTAAGAAGAAGATATGTGGATTCAATGCAAAGTCATGGTGGGACTAAACAACGCTCTCGATCCTATGAAATTATTTCAGCATGGGTTCCAGAATGCAAGCCAAGGTCCATCTAGGGCACCAATGAATTATAGGCTCTACCACATGAATTTCAACACTTCTAAACATCAAAGAAGGTTATGTGTCACAACTCAATGGGATCGATAATAAGGAAAATATGTGATTGATATGGATAAATGTAGTCTGCAGGTGGGGTGGTACCTACTCTGCATTCTAATGAAAAGCACAATACCTTCTAAAAAAATAAAAAAATGCCACTAGATATAAAAATATGCATAATAATGAGATCTCTCAAAGACAATAGCATAAGAACACAACTACCGAGTGTTTTATTAGGATACATGGTATAGTATTTAAAAAGGAGGGAAAAAATATTTTCAAAAGTGGAAAAAATGTTTTAAAATAAGTGTAAAACACATTTTTTCCATTTCATTCTTTTTTTTTACCCTTTGAAGAGCATTGGATACCTTTTTACCTTTCGAACTTCTGGATATCGATATGGGGTGAACAAATCTTGAAATCCAGAACCACTTGGACCAAGTAAGTAATCTCTTCCTCTTCATTTTTAGCTACACATTTTTTAGATTTAATGTACTTTTAGTAGGAAATGAATTTTAAAAGTCACACAAACATGTACGTGAATTCGATTAATACGGGTCACGTACATACACAAATTTCTTAACTAACAGTCGCATATACCTATGCAAATATTGAATTTAAAAATATTTGACTCAAAAATCATTTGGATTTTGCAGCATGATGATAGAGTGGAAGGAGAGAAAGCACGGGGAAGTTGATAATGATGCGATGAATGATCAAGAGGCCCAAGAAGCTATCCGGAGATGTGGATTATACAATTTTTGTTCGTTTCAATGGAATAAGGGCACAACAAAGACTGCTTGTAACTATGATAGATTATTAGGAACCCGAAACATATGCTTTCATGATCAAGGGGAATCTTTAAATATTGAAACAAAGGATATATACTTTCTTACTAGGCTACCTCGGCGAGTAGATATCATGAGATTACAATTTAAAGGATTTGTTGGTCTCATGATCACTGAATATATTGCATTGTACTACTCATACGAGACACAAAACGTTAAGGGATATTACAAACGTTAGTATGAATATCATTGTATTATTGATTTCCATTATTACAGGATCAACATCATGGCATCAATCTTCCTTGAAAATGATGTTTTATTCCAGATAATGTTTGAGGCCAAAATTTTATGATTGAATCACAACACTACTCTCATGTATGAAGGCCCAATTGACAGGATTCAAACAGGGAAAACTAAAAAAGTTTGGCTATGGAAGCCTCCAATGTTGTTTTTTCTTTGAGAGGATACCCATGATCTATCCTAGAGTTGACATCCATACAAACTATGTCTGATATGGTGCAATGGAGAGATGGAATGAAGTTTTTTCAAGGAAGGGAGGAGGTCATCTAGGGGATCTATGGGATGATGCCTTATTTTCTTTGTGGTCACTCCAAGTGGTAGCCATAAAGGACAATCCCTATGTAGGTATAGACTACTGGCAGGATCCAAAGATGCTTATTTTTAGCGAGTAGTGGATGGACCAGGGGTTAATCATCAATACACCAAAAAAACCCTTATACATCAGCCCTTTCGGTATCACCTGCAAGCAAGTGAAGTCTCACCTGAGGAATATAGAGGGGATAGAGGAACCAAGGTTCTTCATTAATGAGAGGAAGTGAGGAATTAAACATGTCTTTACTATCCATATACTCATGTGTGAACTATTCATTAGTTAACATGTACTTATCCTGCAACATACCATGTGTGTGACATTAATTTACTTGAATTACATTCATTTAGAAATTACTTCAATATGCGAAAATATAACATCATACATGAATAACACATTCAACATACTTAAGCATTCATCATCCTTACATAGTAAAAATTAAACATCATAACATGAAAAAAACAACACATCACAACACAAGAGTTTAATGTGGTTCACCCTACTTGGGCTACGTCCACAATGACTGACTTCTTATATTAGTCATTTAGAATATTATTATAGTTGTGCACTACACTACAAAATATGCAACAGTAACATTACCTAAACCTTCCTATCCATTTTTCTACAGTGCAATCTTCACTACTCAATCATACCTCAAAACTTCTTCCTCATTTGACAAACTCAAAAGAACTTCACACCATCGCCACTCAACTCTTGGAGCTCCTTCTACCCAAAAACCCATTACCTATTTATACATCAAAATAGGGCTAATCCCATTACAATGTGGAAAAAAATGTCCCAAAATCCTAACTACTTTCCTCCTATTGCACGCCTCTCCATTGTGCTTCCTTATGTCGTGTACTTTGACTCCTTAAAGTACACTCCTTCTGCGCACTCTAGTACATCTTATAACTTCCTTTTATTCTTTGAATTGTTCTAGATTAAATATCAAAACGTAACCAAAACTTATCCAACATGCCCCCAACACTCATGATCCAAGTGGATATTGGTGGCCACCCACCTATTCCAACTGGCTCCTCTTAATATTTTTTATTGCAACACTTTCATCTGTAATTATTTGTCATTGTGGGTTCTACACTTACAGAGTTGTCTGAAGCCCTGCACAACTTCCAAGTGGATATTGGTGGCCGCCCACCTTATCCATGCATGGATGATTTTAGGGGCTAAATTTCGCTCATGGGCTAATTTTCCATGTTTTTTCCAAAAACGGGATTCGCTATTTTAAAAATTATTTGCCCAAATTCTATAGGATAAAATTATTTTACCTTAAAAATCGCCAAAAATTTATAAAGATTATATAAAATCCTTAGAAATTTGAATATTTTTACAAAAATATTGCCAAACATTTATAGTTAGCATATGAAGGATTAGTAAGATTCACCAAGGTTTGTACATTTTAAAATAAATTTCCATCCTTAAAATCATCCATGAATCCATGTTGGACTTACTTCACACACACCTAGGATTTATTTTTCCTAAGGTTTTCCCTATGTTTATTAGTCATTATTTAGTTTCCTATATTTTAGGAAGAATATTCCTCTAGGGAGAATATTCTCTTCAGTTCACACTTCAGTTTGATCAGTTAAGTGGAGTCTATATTAAGCATTGGTATTATCACCATGCATTATTGGGATCATCACCAGAGTATCACATTACTCATGATTCCCTAATCTCCTCCTCACTTCACTTTGTTTCAGTCAGTTAACTGAAGATTGATAGACTAGTTAACTCAGCTAGGTGGAAGTTCACTCCTGTAACTTCCCGAGAGACCAAACTAGGTGGGAGTTTACTCTCATAACTACTGGTGTGTATCAGATTCTCCTCCAGTGCACATTGGTTGAGTTATACAAAGTATATCATGTGTAAATTATCGTTCATTCATTTGGTTAATGAGAATTCTTTCATTCTTTCTCTCTTGCTTCTCTTTTCTTTTATTTTCTCTGCAACTGTGTATGTCAATTCCCATATAGATATATTTTTTGTAGGTTCAACACATTTACATGGTATCAAATCTGATGGACTGCTATGGAAAAGACACACCAAATTATTTTTGTAGGTACTGAAGATTGAATATAGCGGAAAAATGGAATTTTCAAAAGAATTCATTCTTACACCTTACAATTTATTTGCATGGAAGGAGAAGATGATAATGCATCTTCGAAGCAAACGATTGTACAGGAAAACCATCAACACAGAGATAGAACCACCATCAGCCATAGAAAAATACAATTATCTAAATCGAATGGATGAAGCGTTCGAAACAATTTGCAGTCTCATTTCTCCTAAACTCCTCTTTCACATATCCTCTTGTAAAACCCCCAATGAAGCCTAGACCACTGTTGGCACAGGCCAATTTTGGGAAATAATCAAAGAAGCTTTGAAAAATAGGGAAGGGTGCTGGAAAAGGAGGAAAAGCAACACCGAGAAAAGCAGTTACAAAGTGGAAAAATTGTTGTGGATTAGTTGGAAATTGGACAAGCGCCAACTGGGATAACGGTTGGATCATGGACCATCCGAGATTAAGTCAAGGGGAAAGTGGACAAACCTAACCCACTTACGGTTAGGGTTTTTGTAAGGGATTTGTCCCATTTTGTTGTATAAGTAGAATGTATTAGGACTATGAAAGGGTTGTTGATTGTTGTTGGTCTTCTGAGCTGGATAGAGAGTGCATGTGAGGAACATAGAACTATTGGAGAGGAAGTCCTATGTTTTGACTATCACAATCTATGGAGATCGATTGTAATGGTGGAAGAAGTGTACAATGTGCAACACTAGATTTTGCATGAATATGAATAGAGATACAAAGAAATAAATCTTTGTGGATGTATCCCAGGAGGGGGTGAGCCACGGTATATCTGTGTCATGTGTATGAATGTTTGCATTGCTTATAGTTAGATTTGAGTTAATAAATTTTATGATGAACCTGTTAGAATAGTAAGGAAAATAATATTGTGCACTAAGGATGAACTGATGAACTATGTAGAACAATACTGAATGGATGAATGTCATAGTTAGTATTGAGATCTGAATCTTATGTTGCAGTATATGAATATGTGTCATTTGGTATATGTTGTTGTAATGGATAATGAAGTCTGTTGGTTATATGTTTTCACTGGTAAGAGTTAGATTTAGAATAATATATGGGTATTCGAGGGTTAACAGGTGAATAGATCTGATTCCCCTGAGAGAGAAACACATCCCATCCTATGGTTGCAGACACTTGAGTCCTACAACCACCCATTGAAGCCATATCAGGTGAGACTACACGGTGCACTTTGTGCACTGTGTTGTCTTCTGGTATCTAGAAGGATTGGTGGTTTAAGGGTTGTTGGTAATCCTGTAGTTAGAACTTGGGTCAGACCATAAGTAACCAACAATGGTTTTGTTGCCGATTGGAACTTAGAATATTAGATCGAGAAGGATGTATCACATAGTATAGCATGAGGGTTAAGAAAGGGAATGTTTGTAGGTTGCAATCCCACGAAAGAGGAAATTCAAAGATGGTTGACAGTTTAGGAGATAGAGTTTTCCCACAAATATAATAGAAGCTCTAGGTTTAATCCAAGACAGTACTTGGAGAGATACATATTCAATGAAATACACGAGAGTTTCTTTGATGAGTTTCCCATGCTATTGTAGGAGTTGATAGCATGGTTGGAAGATTCCCATCCGAAAAATAGATTTAGATCAGTGGAGTGGATAGAAGAAATTAGCACGTGGTTGAAGAGGGTGAATAACAAATTCACATGCGTAATAGATTTCTGGCTAGACAACATTGTAGTGGGGTATATCACTGAGTTTACAGTAGATACATTGAAGTATTATAGTATATAAGAACAAGTGTTTCTTACGGGTCCAAGGGGAAGGTACATAAGGTCATTGTACACTTCAATCAGGAGACTATTGCATGATAAAGGGGTATTAACTATGGAATCAGATAGCTAAACTACCTTGCATGCATGGGGGGAGTTAGGGGAAACACTAAGGAAGGTCTGAGATGGAGGGGAAAATGGATAGAGAATAGTGTAGTAAAGAGAATTATCCCATTATGATGGATCAAGAGGAGATCTAGGAAATTATGTAGAAGGTGGGAACGATGTGTAGAGGAAGACCCTACCATTATAATCTCAATAGGAAGAAAAGAGAAGTAGTCGAGAGGGTAGGATTGGAGAGTGAGGACGAAGAGGTATAGGATCTTTGTGTTGTGGATAACATCAAAGAAATACTCTGTGCCACATATGAAATAAATACTAGAGGAGTGGTATCTAATGAGGAAGCAGGTACCCCTGTCCAGATCTGAATCAATGTAGAACCTACAACCCTATGTACGATTAACACATCAACAAAGAAATATTCGTTTAGAGAACAAGTGACTGACAGTCAGAGGAATCTAGGAGATCAGAATATAAATGAGGTTACAAGTGGAAGTACCATCAGTAGTATAGGTACTGGTACAAGTGGAAGTACCAATAGCAACACGAGTGGGAATTCAATTTCGAACAACAGTACACAGATAGTAGTACCACGCGAAGCAGGTACAACACATTCAACAATGGAAGGTGTATATCCAATGATAATATTACGATATTTTCATAGGGATGGATCAAAATACCCAGAGAAGCACATATTCATGTGTGAGAGAATATGGGAAGTGAAAAGAGTCACTGATGAGGAAACACAATTAGCGCAACTAGCAATAACATTCAGAAACCGTGCCCTGGATTGGTACGCGAATCTAGTATTAAACAATCCACGGGGTGCACCAAGAACAGTAGAAGAGATCAAGAAGTCACTAATCACAAAGTTTTAGAGTCCAAAATTATAGGATTAGTTTATGAATGAGATGATTGAGGTTAGATAGAAACCAGGAAAGTATGTATGGGACATCGATTAGAAGTTCAAGGTATTGAAAGGTAAACTGAAGTATCCCATTTCTCATATTTTTGATAAATTCGTTGTTACCACACTTCAAATATCCATTGAGACAAAAAAAAAATCAAACCCAGGTAGAGGAACTACAAGAAATGATGCAGTTAGAGAAGAATTGGTATAAGCAGATAGATCTAGTTATAGAGGAGTTGAAGGAAGACTTGAATAAATTGACAGTGCAATTAAACCATAATAAAAGTCGGGAGAAAAGAGAAGCAGTGTGGTGTACCTTGTACAGATCAGAGGGACATCACAAGAACAAGTGTCTAAAATTTACGTAGTAACTGGGAATAGGGTTGCCAAATCCATTTCCTATAGGAGGGAGATGGTGTTAAATATGAAAGACACATGGGCATGATCCTTATCACTTCCCCATGATGAAAAAGTACAAGACATAACTGAAGAGTACTTTCTATAACTTTTGTAAATCAGTGGGACATGAAGACAAAAATTGTAGAACTCTGGGGTTAATGAAGGAAAGAAACTCATATGCATACATGATGCAGGATAAGTTGATGGAAGGCCAGATTGCACCATAGTTTGGAAATGCACAACAATTTCAAGCAGTGCAACAGTTTTAGCAACCCTCGCAGTATAATCAGGCACCACAATATCATCAACAAAATATGGATCCACAAGGGAACAAAGGAGGATTCGGAGGGAGAGGAAGAGGAGGAATGGGAAAAGGTAGAGGGCCTATTATTTTCCATAATTTTTAACAACAAGGACACTATGCCAGAGATTGTCCTCAGCCAGCAACAACATGTGTGTATTGTCGCGCAACAGATCATGTGACAGAAGAGTGCCCAAGTTGATGATGAGTATCCAGGAGAAGAGGAAACTAAATGACCAGAATTTTCAGTGGATTTCTGCAGAAATAAGGGATCCTGGGAGGAACATCAATATAGTGACTAGAGGAGGAGCTAATATAGGAGCAGATGCACATGATCAAAAGAAGTAATCTCAGTGTTGAATTCAGAAGAACACTCAGCCACAACAACTGTTTAATGAAAAGAAGGAGAAGGAAACTTTCAAGGAAGGAAAGAAGGAGTTCCCGAAGGAAAACGAGGCCTCCACATCGAATACTGCACAAAGGTATGATACTCCTATTTTTGATATGCCTCAATGTTTGGATCATACTTACAAAGGAGAGAAAACAAATAATGCAAGTAACTTAAAGAATTTTCTGAAATCTTGCTTTAAATTACTTAATGATAAGAATGCCATGGATTTGTTTAAAAATGTGCTTGAGAAATATAGCATAGAAGAAGGGATAGGAACAAAACCAAATAAGATTAATCAAGTCCATAGAAATAAAAGAACTAGCAAAGAGTTCAGATTGAATGCAAATATAGCAGACTTTAACATGGGAAATGTTATCCTAGACTTAGGATCAGATATCAACATTTTTCCAAATAAGACTTGGGAAGCAATGAGAGAACCTACACTAGGGTATTCCAATATCCAATTGAAGCTAGAAAACCAATAGAGAGTGATTCCCATAGGCAGATTGAAGAATACAACAATGGATCTAGATGGTGTGTTCACCAAAATAGATTTTGAAGTAATGGATATGATGGATGAGTCTATACCATTTCCATAACTATTGGGAATTGATTGGGCCTTTGATAATCAATCCATAATTAATTTAAAGTCTAGAAAGATGATATTTGAAGATGGGAACTTTAGGGTAATATCGCCTTTAGATCCCTCAAATTGTGAAAGATATATAGAACATGTTCCTAATAGTGTTCTAGAGGATGATGTGAAATAGTTGTATAAGACTAGTGAGTGAGAGGAAGACTATGTGAATCCAACTGCAGATGGAGTACTCAGTTAGAGGAGTATTAATTCTGACATGTCAAATTCAGATACTAGAGTAGAAAATTGGTAGCAAAGATTGCATGAAATCTCTACTAGGAGGTGCACCAGAGTTACATGTGCAGTAAGATGGGTTGGGGCAGAAGTAAGATAGTTCCCCACATTACTGAATAGGAAGATCTAGAAAAATTCCTGATAGAGTTTGAATCAAAGGTTTTGGATAGTCAGATATTACTAGTGTTGGATATAGCATTGAGGGACACACCTGCACGATGGTGGGGTGCACATAATAACATAATTCAAAACCGGTATCAGTGTAAGCGACTGATGCACATAAGATTTAGTAGGAGTCAATAGGATAAATATGTACAAATGTATGATGGAAGAGGGAACCCAAGACATCACATAAATGAGTGTGTCACTTACTCGATTTTGTTACCACCAGGGGAATGGATGCATTATTTTGTTCATGTATTAGAAGGAATACCTAGTAATTGGTGCAAGGAGCAGGAATTGCGCACAGAAATTGTGAGTTGGGGCGCAATGCAACAAAACTTTATTAAGATTTTTGCATTTGAAAGTGAGATTCCATGGGTGGATCTAGCATTAAAGAGGATCAAAAAGAAGATATTTGAAGAGTATGGGGTAGATAGAGTGAAAATAGATGTAGATTACAAAAAATAAACACTTGAACAATTAGTTTAATGCTATCAGGTCGTAGAGGATGAATAAGCAGAGGAAAACCCACGTGACATACATATAGTAGAAGGGGAAGGAGAAAGAGGGCTAGAAGGACCCTTGTTACAATCGGAAGAGTTAATTTAACCTATGAATATTAAAAAGGTGAATATTGGGACTAAAGAGAATCCCAAGATAACCAACATTGCATATTACTGGGACAATGAGACAATGGAAAATATAACTGAATTATTGTGCAAGTATAGTGACTTATTACCAGCCACATTTTCAGAGATGAAAGGGGTAGAAGGAGAACTTGGAGAAATGAAGATACCCCTCAGACCAGATGTAAGACCAGTTATACAGAGACCATAAAAATTAAACCCCATTTATAACCAGAAGGTTAAAGCAAAACTTAATAGAATGCTAGAATCAGGAATCATAGAGTCTGTGGAAGAATCAAAGTGGATCAACCCTATGGTGGTCTAGGAAAAGAAGAATGGAGGGATTAGGATATGTGTGGATCTAAGAAATTAAATGATGCATGACTACATGATCCTTTTCCTACTCCATTTACAAAGGAGGTGTTAGACAAAATGGGAGGATAGGAAGTGTACTCCTTCACAGATGGATTTTCAAGTTACCATCAGATTATAATTTCTTCGGAGGATAGGTACAAAACTACATTTGCAACAAAGTGGGGGTCATATTAGTACACAATAATGTTATTTGGCTTAAAGAATGCACCAACTATATTTTCCAAAGTATTAGTAGTTTCATTCAAGGATTTTATACATAAAGTTTTAGAAGTTTATCTGGATGATTGGACAATATTCAGTTTATTGAAGGACCGCATAGATATTCTGAGGTTAATGTTAGAAATATGTAGGAAATGCCACATTTCCTTGAACATTAAGAAATGTGTGTTCAATACACTATTTGGCATCCTACTTGGACACATTGTATGAAAATAGAGCTTGATAGTAGACCCTTCAAAGATTGTTGTTATTGTCGGTTTACCACCACCAAAGTCAGTGCGCTAGTTGAGAGAAACATTGGCCCACACAGGGTACTACAGGAAATTCATAAAGGGCTGTGCAAATATTACTGTGCCCATGGAGAATTTACTGAAGAAAGACACCAGGTTTTAGTGGAATGATGAATGCCAAGAGAGATTGGACATACTAAAAGAGAAGATGGTGACAACACCAATTCTGAGGTTTCCAAATTGGATAAAATAATTTCATGTGCATGTGGATGCTTCATCCATTGCACTTGGAGCAGTTTTGGCACAACCAGGTGAAGGAGACATTGATCACCCAATATATTTT
>ML793983.1:219134-234015 GCA_009831015.1 Picea engelmannii | reverse complement strand
GAGATAATAAAACTTTACATTAAATCATCACCATCAACCAATCATCACATAGAACCTGATAATGCTTCATGAGACTTCTTCAATTTCTGCAATTCTTCAATTCTTGGAGTACTCCGATCTTGTAGATAATATTACTCAATGTATTCTCCGAAACTCGTCTAATTTTCACTCCTTGAATCCTCCCCAAAAAGAGGTTATAGAAAGAATGGTAGACTTTATTCAATTCTGGTCTATTCAGAAGACCCAGCTTGTACAGCATGCCCCGTGCTCAATAATTAACATCCAATTTGAAAACTCACACACAATAAACTACAGTTCGTACTCTTTCCAATGAAATTTTTCCCACTTTATTTGGATTCTCGATGAAGAAGTTATGACTGTTTTACCCGGAACACTTGTTTATTGACTAGCTTCAGGACTGGTCACAAACCCTATCTTCCACAGAGTGTATCTCCATAATTATAGAGAATCATGAGCTGAAATTTTTACCAGAGGTACCTTGATATGTTGTCTCAATACCATAGCGATTTCACCATCTGAATCGTTCTAGAAAATAATTTATAGAAAAATGGTAAGATGACCTGAAAATAACATACCTTAGAACACATCACCAAAAGACTTCATCCTCCCATGAAATTCGTCCTTCTTTTCTTCTTATTACCTCTGAAATTTGACTTGTATCAAATGAATGTATAATGATGCTTATTTATAACATTTATGTCACTTCCTTTTAACATTAGGGCCCACCTCACACTTTCTTATTTTGTAATTATTTTCTTTAATTATCTTCAGGGCCTACATGTACTTCCTTCTTCAATTCACTTTGTCATCTTCAAAAATTCATTTCTCTTCAACCATGAGGATCCACATGAAATGAAACATACCACCAGAAACAACATGATGTATAATATCTATCCATTGGTGTTGTATCTACATGTGCATTTTCCTTCATGTCCAAATACCTTCATCAATCTTCCGGTCCAAAACCCATGAATAGGGTTGACATCAATGACAACAACCAATCTTCAAATAGGGCCTACCAATGCATTTGTGGGAATAAGAATGCAATACTATGGTTTATGTGCAAAACCGTTGTCCTCATAGAATACTTGGCATGAGTACACATGAAGAAGCTTTCACTGGTAAGAAACCTGATGTTTCTCATTTTAAAATGTTTGGCTCATATGTTTTTATGCATGTGAACAAGGATGCCAGGAAGAAGCTAGAACTGACTGCTGAAGTTGGGATACTTGTGGGGCACACAGAAACACCCCATAATTATCGTGTGTATTTTTCGAACAGTAATAGGACTGTTATGCGACGAGATATAAAATTTGATGAGGGGAAATCCATGCGGTTGTCGCTTGAGAGGGAGCTAGACTTGCATGCAGAAGAGGAACTGTTGGTTCCCAAAGATGAGTCTCAATATGTGGATCAGCCACATGAGGAGGTTCATGGAGTGGAGGAAACCACTCATGCAGAGCCATCCATCAGAAATGGTAGAAAGCGCACCATAGAAGCTGACAAATTGAGACTAGATGTTGCACATAATGTGGGAGCCTCTACTTTACAGCGCAGACAGAGACAGTCTCTTGATCGATTTGCTAGATACATGGCTCTCATGAGAAAATGTATTGTGAATGAACCATATTCCTTTCAGGAAGCAGTGCAGGATCCCACTTGGGTTGATGCTATAGTAGAGGAGTATGGCTCCATTTTCAAAAACAATGCATGGGAAATTGTCCCAATATTGATCAACAAATTAGTGGTAGGTTTGACATGGATCTACAAGGTAAAGAAAGTTGTTGATGGGAGTGTGGAGAAATACAAGTCCAGGTTTGTGGCCCGGGGATTCTCACAGATTGAGGGGATAGATTATTATGATACCTTTGCACCTATCACAAGGTACTCTTCCATACGATCCATCTTTGCACTCTCAGTGCAGATGGGTTGGCGCATTCATCATATGGATGTAAAAACTGCATTCCTCAATGGGATCATTGAGGAAGAAGTGTACATTGAACAACCAGAAGGTTTTGAGACCTTTGACAGGGAGTCTCATGTGTGAAGACTTAAGAGAGCACTCTATGGGCTAAAGTAAGAACCCCGTGCTTGGTACACTCATATAGAGAGCTATTTCACTGGATTGGGCTTCACCAAAAGTGAAGCAGATGCAAATCTATACCAAATTGTGGTGGAGGGTAAGCTCTTAATCATTTTTCTTTATGTTGATGATTTAATACTGACTAGTGATGAGTAGTTGATACACTCATGAAAGGATGACCTTGCAAAGGAGTTCAATATGAAGGATTTGGGCCTTCTTCATTATTTCCTTGGATTGGAATTATGACAACGAGATGGTAAACTTTTTGTGTATCAAGGCAAGTATGCAAGGGAAATACTGGGTAAGTTTCACATGGAGGGCTGCAAACCCATGGATACTCCTCTTCTAGGAAACTATAGGAAAGAGGATGCTACTTCTGGAGAAGTAGTGGATGCTACTATCTATCAACAGTTATTAGGTTCACTAATTTATTTAGTGAACACGAGACCGGACATTTTCTATGTGGTTAACCAACTAAGTCAAGCAATGGTTAATCCTACCAAACTCTTTTGGAAGGCGGGTAAGCATGTCCTGAGATATCTGAAGGGAAAATATGAGTATGGATTATGGTACAGACAGACGGATGAGGTCAAGTTGCATGGCTTCACGGATGTAGATTGGGCGGGCAACCTAATGGACAGAAAGAGAACATCAGGGGGGATCTTTAATATTGGATCTACAACTATTTCTTGGTACAACAGGAAACAAAGATCTGTGGCACTTAGTTCAATGAAAGCGGAATACATGGCAATGAGTCAAGCTGCATGTGAGGCTATCTCTATGAGAAAGATCCTAGTTGGTTTGTTTGGTTCTCATTTAGATCTGACAGTGATTCATTGTGATAATCAGAGTTGCATTAAACTCTCGATTAATCCTGTGTTTCATGATAGATCTAAGCATATAGATATATGGTATCATCATCTCAGAGATTATGTGCAGCAGAAGATCATGTTGCTTCAATACATTCCTACAGAAGATCAGGATGCATACATTCTGATGAAGGTGCTCACCAGGAGAAAATTTGAATATCATAGAGACATGATTCGGGTGAAGGATAATCCCTTTCTTATTGAAAGGGAGTGTTGAAAAGTCAACAAGAAACATGTGTCTAATTTACTTTTCCCTTAAATAAATTGGACAATAAATATTAATCTATTATCTCATTTATAACTGAATGACTTAGAGTTGTAACATAATTATAAGTGTAGTTAAGTGATTTAAGCTCAGTTGTACTAGTTGTAACTAAACTTGAACTAGTGAGAGTTCAGTGAATTAATTCACAATCAGTGAACTCACATGCAACTGAAGATTCACCACGGTTAACTATGTGCATGTCAGATCCAGTGGAGACCTAGTTGAGATAATAGGTGAAAGGGACAGTTTGGCTATCAGTTGTGATTTGAGTGAAGTGCACTCATGCAATCACACATGTAGTGGATATTCTTATGAGCATGTGCAAAATAGGAATTCAAATTCAATTGTGAGAATTCTAATTGCAGGGATTGTGCAGAGGAGGTAAGTTGTCTGGACACAGAAATTGACACATGTATTTGCTGAGTTTTGTATGACAGTGTGAGACAATTGTATTGTATTGAGAGCTCTTGGATTAGAGTTTTGTATGAGATTGTTTCATGATCCATGATATACATAATATATGATAGTGGGGTTTTTATCTTTATGTTTTCCCTATAAAAACTTATGTGTTATGTGTTCTTGATATTTCACTTTGTGATCGTGGTTTATTTTCCACAAGAATATTAGTAGAAGTGATTATGTATTTAACAATGGCATATAATTGTTAGATCAGGATAATCGCAGGAGATACTTAATTTGTATTGAAATTTCTACAATTTATTGGGTCAACACTTTAAGATGTTTACATATCATTCCTCTTTGAAGTATCTAGTAAACAAGCCAGTGTTGGGGGGGAGGATCTATAGATGGTTGTTATTATTTCAGGAATATGATTTTGAAATCATAGTAAAACTAGGGAAGATGAATGCAGGACCATATATTCTATCAATAATTACTAATGGAGAGGAGTCAAGGAACTTGGAGGAGAATTTTCCTGATGATAACTTATTTTCTGTTCAGGTTGTTGATGATTATTTTGCTAACATTGTTGGAATTTTAAGCATAGGAATGGATCCCAAGGAATTTACTATCACAGAAAAAAAATAGTTGGTAGTGTGCATTGCAGACTATCAGTTGATTGCAGGTCATTTATACAAGTTAGGCGCAGATGGAATTCTGAGAAGATGTGTGATGGAGCATGAACGCTCCATGGTGCTAGTAGAAGCACATGAAGGACTAGATGGAGGGAACTATGCAGGAAATCGTACATCATAGAAGGTGTTGCAAATAGGATTATGGTGGCCTACAATACATAAAGACGCAAAGGAATAATGTCAGACCTGTGAAATCTGTCAAAGGGTGGGAAAACCATCCAGAAGGGATGAAATGCCACTTATGCCCCAATTAGCTTTACAAGTAATTGATAAATGGGTTGTGGATTTCATTGGACCCATTAACCCACCAGAAAGGAGGTGAGAATCCAAATACATCATCATTGTGACAAAACACTTAACCAGGTGGGAAGAAGGAGCCCTGGTAAAGGATTGCAACATAGAAAATGAAACACGGTTTATCTTTGAGAACGTGGTGACCAGATTTGGATGTCCTAGAAATTGTTTGAGTGATTAGGGGACTCATTTTATTAATCATACAATCATAGCTATGACAAAACATTTTGATATGTATCAATAGAAAAGAACACCTTACCATTGCCAAAAAAATGGTACAGTAGAAGCTTTTAAAAATATTCTAGAAAATGCATTAACAAATATTTGCAATGTGAATAGGGATGATTGGGATTTCAAGGTATCAACAATATTATGGGCTTACATGACTACATGAAATAAGATTACAAGGCATACACCATTCAAACTGTTGTATGGGAAGGAAGAAGTGGTTCCATTTGATTATTTAGTACCTAGTCTATGCATTGCAGCAATCACCAACATGATAGAAGAAGGTGTTGCACAGGAAAGATTGGATCAGTTGATGGAGCTAGAAGAAGACATAATTCTAGCAGGATTTCACCAAGATGTACAAAAAGCAAAAGACAAATCTTGGCATGATAGGCACATAAATAAGAGAAACTTTAAGGAAGGAGATCTAGTTCTCCTCTATGAAAACATGTATCTACAACACCCTAGGAAGTTCAATATGCACTAGTTAGGACCTTATCAGGTAGAGGCCATAAAAAATGGAGGTGTTGTGCAATTGAAAGATCTTGTAGGGAAGAGTCTTAGAGGACTCGTGAATGGAAATTGACATAAGTCGTATCAACACAGTCAGCCTAACAAACTGAGGTAAAAACAAAGAGAGAATATATAGTTGTACATATTATATATAGTGGATGTTAGAAGAAAAAGAGAAAAATCCATAACAATAAGAAAGGTAGAAAAAAGGAAAAAAGATCGAAGAAAATTAGAGGGTTTTTGATATAATAGATTTGTTAGCATTAATAGTGCACTGTAGAAAAATCATTGCTGAGGACACTGCATGTTGGAAAGTAGTTGATAGACACAAAACGTGTAGCGTGTAGGAAAAAGTGAGAAAGTGAAAACTATTAGTGCGGAACAACTGTCAGTACATCATCTCGCTATAAAGTCGAAAAAAGGGGGAGAAATGCAGTCATTTCTATTTTTTTCTAAGGAGAAGAATGAAGAGAGAAATTTAAGCACTAGAGAGTGAGAATTAATGATAGCAAGTGGAGATTTATACTTCAACGGTCTATATTTTAGAAGGATGTCGCCACTGAAATTTGGAGCATCGAGCAGGGTCGGACAAACACAAGAACCAACACTCCACTAGTGCAAACAAGGATAGAGTACATGCCAATGATCATGGATTTCGATGAAATTCATATGCCAGACTATAATCCTACTACCACATAGATCGAGGAATAAGGAAACCCATCATAGGAGGTTGGTCATCTTGATGAAGACACGGAAAGGACAGAGTATGACGCGTCGAGAGGGAAAGGGCCACAACAGGAAGAACAGACCATGGGTTCAGTGCAGTAGGGCCTAGATCCGGAAGAACAAAAAAAAACAAAGCATGAGAGCATACCATAGGTTGAGGCATCATCCCCACAAGGGAAGAAGAAATATTGAGTTGAAAGTAGTGCGCAAGGAATCCCACGCACAAAGGAAGAATTGACAATTGTCATGCGAAAAATCCTAGAGGGAGAAAAAGAAGATGATACAATGGTAAGAGGAGTAAACACCGTGAATTACTATGACCACGATGTGGTAGACACAGTCAAATTCCCAAATTTGGTGCAACATAATTATATGGAGAGTAGAGGAGAGGCCCCATCAGGCATGCCACTGTTGGAACCTTCACAATGGATCATGGGGCTCTATAACAAAGGAATAATTAATCTTCTAGATATATCGCACTTTGGCAGTGGTAAACACATCAATGGATGTATGAAACAACTCCTAGCAAGGGTGCATGTAGGATGTTTTTGGATGTATAGGCTGTTGAGTTGTGAAAAAAGTACAAATATCCTCTTTATTCTCATGGTTTATGATATAATCTTAATTGAATTTTCTATTAATTAGGGATAATTAGGATAGGAAATGATTAAAATGTCTTCTAGAAATATCATTGAGTAATATTAGATAAATTCTAATATTCAGTTGGAATTATGTGATTTTGTTGCAAGAATGCATAAATATTGTCAAACCCAAGATAGTTAAGGAGATTTTGAAGATATGAAGACTGTTAAAGGTTGAAGACATGAGGCGCAAAGCAGTTTTGAGAAGGATCGATTCCCTATTTTGTAAACCTTATAAATAGTAAAAGCAATCTTGAGGATCTTTCGATCCTCAAGATAGCTTAATTTAACCATATCATTGTAATATATAGGGGGTAATGAATCCTCAAAAGAATCAATCTAAGAATTTTATCCAAGCATTCATAATTTGGAATTGCTCTGTGAAAGCAGTCTTTTGTAAATGTTGTATCATTCATGGAATTAATAGAAGCTTTTGGCGTTTTTACCATTCTTGCATACTAAGGTTCTAGTAGTAGTGCTTCTAAGGACCGAGGGTCCAGTATAAAGGATTTATTGTCTCAATCTGTAATTGTATCAGTTTGATTTCCGTTCTCTGATTTAAATCTCTTTTACAATAGTTAAGATAAATGCATGAGTGTGATGATATTTTTATATTGTTTGATTACGAAAGATAGGTGTTTCATCTGAATGTTATCGATTGTTGTTCCAGTTTCCATTGCTGTAGTTTACTGCTTGACAGTTCCTTTCATTTTCATACGCGCTGTCCCTTTCACTTAAATGAGCATTTGTTGTCCCTTTCACTTAAATTAGCATTTGTTGTCCCTTTCGCTTGAATTATCATTTGTTGTTCCTTTCACTTAAATTAGCATTTGTTGTCCATTTCGCTTAAATTAGCATTTGTTGTTCCTTTAGATTAGACTAACTTTGTTGTTACTTTTGATTAGATTATATTTGTTGTTCCTTTCGATTACATTACATTTGTTGTTCCTTTTCATAGATATAATAATTCATTATTTCTTTTCCATCAAGTTGATTAATAGTTGATAGATTAGTTCTGCAAGTATTTTCCTAGATTAGATTATTGCTTCTTAGTAGATGAATTCAACAGATTAGTTAATTCCTTTAATTCACATCATGTTATAGATCAGATTTCAATTATATCATAGATCTTAGCTTCAATATTTTAAAGGAATATGTGAGGAGCTTGATTGTCGATAAACTCATATTTTCTTTAACTACACGATTTTAGCCTCTACATCTATCTGCATAGACTTTGTTGATATTCTTGAAATAAAAGACGAATCCTCAGGTTGATAAATTAGTGTTAAACTAAGGTTGTTTTTAGGACATATTTAAAGCCCAACTTAGGCTAGTTCCTATCAATGTGGATTTTATTGCAGCTATCACTGGGCTACCCACGGATGGGGAGAAGCCAGAGAAATACCTGGAAAATAGAACTAAGGAAAAGGCCATATCCGATGAAATCAAGGAAAAGTATGGCACAGATAGAGGAAATATTGGAATCAGGATCAACAACATCAATGATCCTGCGGTGAGATTTTCTCCAAGGCTGCTAGAGTTCAAATTAATGCGCAAGTGTAGAAAAGAAGAAGTATCAGCAGGAGTGGTAGTGTCTATAGCGCAGTGCATGAAGGGGAGATCGTTGAGTTGGGCCCATATTTACTCAATTATTTCCTAGAATATTGTAAATATATGCAAGATTGGGGCTCTGAGTTCCACTACTCACGGTTACTCATCCTCATTTCGATTGTAGGGCAGCAAGAACCAACATATAGCATGTTCCTACAGAGAGTAAGAAATTGTGGTGCAACCTATTACACTTCCCTTAGGAGCAAAGCAGACCCAAAGATGAAGAAATTGGATAGTGATGTACTTGTTCTATACTTGTCGTATATCCATAACCACTTAGCTGACACATGGAGGATTTCCCCTAAGATAGTCCAAGAGTTTTGAAATTTTTCTAACTTTCAGGAAACACACCATAGCATGTGGTTGCAGGTGAAGAGGGACCCAGCCAAGGAGTGGATACAACTAAGGTACTGCATCACGATGCAAGATATACAAATGAAGGTCTAGGAGTGGCATGATGAATGGAAGGTGCTAGTAATCCCAAGGACAATGCCAGGAGGACAAACTCAAACACAAGATAGAACAGTCCATGCATAGCAGATAGGAAGAAATGGTGTGAGCAAAAAGAAGAATATCACACAACACCAAGTGGGGGGAAGTAGGACAACTCAAAAGAAACACAGTGCATAGAATAAAACATAGAGTGGTTCCACACAAGGCCAACCGCGAACAAGACAAACAGTAGGAGTTACAATAGAACATGTGCACACATAAAAAGAAATGACAAAGAAAACAGGATATACTTGCAGAGGAAGAAATTGGGCAAGATACAGGAATCGATACACAGATGGTGGAGACATCTGAGCCATTATATTTCCAAAGGAAGAGGACATTCAAGAAAGCAAGTGGATCCAAGAAGAAGGTGAAGGCCCATAGAAAACCACCTCATACATCATTGACAAGAGATGATGTTGAGATAGTAGCCACAACAATTAAGGATCAACTGTGAGAAGTTTGGGAGAACATCGAGAATCATAGGGATTCATTTTTGGAGCTAGTCCAAGAAGTGAAAACTGCATTGGAGTAGTTGAGGATCAGGGAAAAGTAGCCATAAAAGGATAAAACAACAAAAACTAGGGAAGGAACGCCTATTGGAGAAATAGTGCAAATCATAGCTCAAGGGAGGGCCAATTTTATAATAACACCTAAGATGTTGTTCATCGACGAGGAGGCAGCATAGAAACCCCTAAAGGAATTTGAGACATTGGAATTGGTGTTGCCCAAGATCTCGATGAAGGCATTATATAAATTACAGATTAGTGTTATGCAAGAAATTCAGTCCAGGGAAAGGACTAATGCGATGAACTTACAAATAACACATGAAGAGAACATCACACTAAAGGAAGGAATCAACCAAGAAGGGAAGGAAGAGAAGATATAGTAGAAAAAGGTATAGTATATGGAGAAGTACATTGGTGTAGTATTCCAAACCATCGTGAACATCACAGAGTCAGAACAAGTATCTTTTGAGGAGAATATGAAGAATATAGCATAGGACTTGGAGTAGTACAAAAGCCAAATAAAGGAGCTGGAGGACCACGCAATACCCACTACTCCTCTAGAAGTCAGAGAGTGGCGAGAGAAAGATGCAAAAAAATCCATGGAGAATATAGCGCAGACGAAACATAAGATGAAGGAGTTGTTGGAAAGAAGTGGCCAGTTGTGGACATAGCTCTTAGAAGATGGGAGCTTGCAAGAGATGCAAGGAAGGGAAGATAGAGTGTATGCAGTAATGAAAGATTTAAAAAAGTGATAGAAGACAATGCCACTGCCTGAGAAGATCAATACTATGGCAGAGATGAAGATCCTACAAGTAGAGGAAAAGGAAGTGTTAGCCGCAAAAATTGTAGGACAAGCTCAATTGGAGCCTCTGTAGGAAAAGGTGAACCAACTGGTCATGGAGGTTGATGCAAAAAAATCAAGGGTAGAGAATATAGGCTTGAAGGGAGGAGAAATATTGAGACCTCCTGCCACCACGCAAATGGTATAAGTTATGGCAGAGAAGAGAAACCAGGCTCAGGAGCAATGCCAACAAATAAAAAAGTATGTATGAAGCATTGGCACAGGAAGTAAAATATGCAGGAGTCAGTGAGTGACTTGAGATGAGTCATGATGTCATTTTTGGGGTCCTATTGACATAGTCCAATTTTGGGAAAGAATCAAAGAAGCACTAGAAAATAGGGAAGTGCACTAGAAAAAGAGGAAAAGTAAAGGCAAGAAAAACAGTTACAAAGTGGAAAAATTGTTGTGGAGTAGTTTGAAAGTGGACAAGTGTCGACTTGGAGAATGGTTGGATCATGGATCAGCCAAGATTAAGTCAAGGGGAAAGTGGACAAACCTAACCCACTTAGGGTTAGGGCTTTTTTAAGGCCTTTGTCTCATTTTTTTGTATAAGTATAATGTATTAGGACTATGAAAGGGTTGTTTATTGTTGTTGGTATTTTGAGTTGGATAGAGAGTGCATGTGAGGAATATAGAACTATTGGAGAGGAAGTCCTAAGTTTTTATTGCCACAATCTGTGGAGATTGATTGTAATAATGAAAGAAGTGTATAGTGCACAACAATAGATTTTGCATGAATATGAATAAATAACCAATGCGACAAATATTTGTGGACGTATCACAAGAGGGGGTGAACCACGGTATATCTGTGTCATGTGTATGAATATTTTCATTGCTTACAATTAGATTTGAGTCAATAGGTTTTATGATGAACCTGTTAGAATAGTAAGGAAAATAATACTGCACACTAAGAATGAACTGATGAACTTTGTAGAACAGTACTGAATGGATGAATGTCATATTTAATATTCAGATCTGAATATTATGTTGGAGTAGATGAATATATGTCATTTGGTATATGTTGTTGTAATGGATAATCAAGTTTGTTGGTTATATGATGTGTCATTGGTAAGAGTTAGAGTTAGCATAATATATGGGTATTTGAGGGTTAACAGTTGAATAGATTTGATTCCCCTGAGAGAGAAACATATCTCATCCCATGCTTGCATACACCTGATTCATGTGGCCACCCATTGAATCCATCTCAGGTGAGACTACACAATGCACTTTATGTGCTATGTTGCCTTCTGGTATCCAAAAGGGAGGATGGTTGAAGGGTTGTTGGTAATCCTGTAGTTAGAACCTGGGTCAGCCCATAAGTAACCAACAATGTTTCTTTTTCCTATGGGAACTTATGTTAGTATGAGATGTTATGAGGGGACACATGCTCGAGGTTGAATTTCTCACATTGGATCCAAAAATCTTTGACAATCTCCTAGATTTATTTACCAAATATAAGGATTTGTTTTCGTAACTCAAGGCTTGCGAGGTTGATAAATCTAAGGAGGAGAAAAACAATTTCTCACCATTCTCTCCAAACTTGGTCCAGAATACTTAGTGTTTGTATCCACATTTCATTCAGTTAGATTCTCCTCTGGAGCCACCTAGAAGATTCCATCTCTTGAGGAATTTATCGAATCTTTGACACAAGAGCAGAACAAGCTCATCAACATGGGGAAAATCAAAGGCCCAAATGTGCATGCACTTACTATGCAATATGGATGTGGTCATCAATATCTGAAATCTAAAGATAAATACAAAAGGAAAGCACATGCAAATCCAAAGAAGGAAGGGTGCTCAAAACCCTGGAATGATGCCTCCGGATCCAAAGGTGGAAAGGGAAGAAAAGGGGAGAAATGAACTTACTACCATAAAGGATTCCATCCAGAATCCGCATGTATGCAGAAACATATAGATCTAATGACCTAAATAATTCATCAAAACAACCTTGGATATCACATCCCCAAGGGTGCTAATAAGAGGAAGCCAAAAGATTAGAATCCCGAGAAAGGTAATTATATTCATGCTTTGATTGCCAACAACTCCTCTCTTGATGCTTGGATCGTATATTGAGGTTCATAACACCACATGGCTACCACAAAGGAATTATATTATTCATTGGATGAATGCAAATTTCCTCCTTTTCTGATGGGGGGAAACTCTCTAGTCAAGGTCACCGGGAAAGGAAGAATTGAACTCACAAATGGAAGCTTCGAGAATGTGCTTCACGTTCCCAAAATTTCCATCAATCTTCTCTCTTTGTATCATATTACTAACTCTAGCACTAGAAATAGAGTCATATTCACACCTGATGTAGTGGATATCTATGACATGCAAACCAATTCCAGGGTTGCTATCAATGAGGTAAATCATCAATCTAGACTCTATACATTTTTTGAATTTATTGAACCAGATTCTACATTATTGCTTACCCATGTTGATGAAAGCAATAGGATATGACATGAAAGGTTCATGCATTTAAATTTCATATATATGCAACAACTTAGAAATAAGGGAATGGTTGATAGTCTACCTGACATCCACTTCTCCAAAGGAATATGTGAGCGATGTGTTCTTGGAAAACACCCTCAAGAGAAATTTGACAAAGGAAAGACTTAGAAGGATTCCTCTCCTTTAAATCTGATCCATAGTCACCTCATGGGCCCTTTTCTGCATCCATCAATTAGTAAAGCAAGGTACATGTTCATTTTTGTTGATGATTTCTCACACTTCACATGGATTTACTTTCTCAGGAAAAAATCAGAGGTCTTTCAAAACCTCAAATATTTCAAAGCCTTTGTTGAGACACATTCAAGAAAGAAAATCAAATTCCTTCAAACAGTTAATGGGGGATAGTATGTCAACCATGAGATACAAAATTGTTTTCATGAGATAAGGATTCAGTTGTAGCACACAATTCCCTATACTCTGCAACAAAATGGAGTTGTTGAGAGGAAAAATAGATCTCTAAAAGAGATGGCATCTTGCATGTTGCATGCAAAGTCACTTCCAAGCCTTAATTGTGCAACCTAAATCCAAAATAGATCTCCCTATAGATATTTCAAGGATAAGACCCCCTACAAGGCTTGGAGCGGCCTCAAACTGGAAGTGACCCACTTTCATATTTTCGGTTCACATCAATGGGCCAAGATTCTCTCTGAGAAGAGGAAGGCACTTGATCCACAGAGCGCATAGTTTATCTTTGTTGGATAACTGGATGGTGTGAAGCGATACAGAATCATTGATATTTGAGCCAAGTGTCCAATTCAAGGAAAGTATAACATAAAACTCCAATTTGACTTGGCTGAATTGATCGTTCGTTGTAGAATGGTCTTAAGAGATTTATTTACAGCTTCCACTTGACCATTCTCTTGTGGGTAGTATGGTGATGAATGTTCTTGCCTCAACCCAAGATTTGATGTTAACTCAGACATCATTTTATTCTAAAAGTGACTGCCATGGTCATTGATAATCTCTCTTGGGACGCGGAACCTTGCTATAATCTAGTTAAACAAAAAGAGAGTTGCAGTCTCTCCGTCATCTTTGAACGTTGGCATAGCTTCGACCCACTTGGTGAAGTAGTCTACTGCTACGATGATATAACAGTGCCCCCTTGCTGAAGGGTGGTTTCATGTAGTGTAATCAATCCACCACTTAGTGAAGGGACCAATGATAATGATGGGAAACATGGGAGCAGGGTGTGCCTTCATCTTCCGAGAGAAGATATGACACTGGTGGCACTTCTTGACCGATTCAACACAATCTTTAATTAATGTCAGCCAAAAGTAACCAGATCGTAGAATATTTTGGGTTGTCGCCAACCTAGAAAAATGACCACCACATGCTCCAGTGTGGAAATCGTTAAGCACTATTTATGCTTCTTCATGAGTGAGACATTGACAAAGGATGAAATCTACACCTCGACGATACAAAGTGTCCTCAAGTATGAGATAGTTCTTGTCCTGATGGCATATACGATGACACTCATCATGAGAAGCAGAGGTGGGGCACTTCAAATTATAGATATAGACAAGTACATATCCATACCAGGGATCTGAAGATGCGATCAAAAACATGTCTCCTTTAATAAGAAACTCTTCGGGCATAACATCACCTGACTCGATCGGAAGTTCTGAGATGAGTTCTGCAAAGACCAACGACTTTTTGGATTTCGCCGAAACAAAATCTAAGTCAAATTCCTAGAGGAAAACTATCCATCTACTAATATTTTCGCCAATTATTCGTCGTGTCAACACGTACTGAAACAGATTCACAATGACAATGGCGATGGTCTTGTGAAACAAGATATAATGATGGAACCGTTGGACAGCATGAATTGCTTCCAACACAAGTTTTTCAATGTAGGAATAATTGATTTCCGATCCAACTATGATCCAGGTGGATATCGGTGGCCACCCACCTTTTCCAAATGGCTCAAAACGTCTTTCTGGCAATTTTGGCAATTTACTATTTTTAGCAGGTTTTAACTTCCGAGGCCATTTTGAGGGTCCAAATGAATGTTTTTAGAGATCTAGATTCTCAATGAACCCGCAAAATGAATCTCCTCGACGATACCTTTCCAACGAGCTATCACACACCTAAAACGGAGATCATATGCAAAAGTTACGACCCCGGGAAGTTGATGTACTCACTTACCCAAACGGGGCCCACATGACTTTTGGCGCTTCATCTCC
>ML793983.1:205298-219084 GCA_009831015.1 Picea engelmannii | reverse complement strand
TTCTCAGAGATAAGCTGCCACCATTCTAGCGAGTCTTTCACTCTTGATTTTTACAGTCTCTGTACATTTCTCTGATTAATAGAAATCGTGTATTACTATCTGTGTTTATGGTTGCATCTCTGATACATTTCTATTATATTATTGAATATCTGCAATATCTTTGTGCATTTCTTTATTATATCTCCGCTCTCATTTCCTGCCGAAAATAATCCGGATCAAACTAGGCCTCGACTCAGGTAATAAATCACGTACTTTGAGAAAAAATGATCCTCCTGAACCAAGACCATACTAATGGTCGACTCTTCCACAACCAAGTAGAATAAGAAATTTTTATTATAATTGGGTGGCCGAGGTAGAGGGGCAGTCGTGAGGGCACGTTTCAATGCTTCGAAAGAGCGTTGAGCAGCTTCGTCCTAATGAAAAGGAACATCCTTCTTCCGTAAACACATAAAGCCCTTTGTGATCTCAGCATAGTTTGCATTAAAATTCCGTAAAAAGTTGTCTTTTCCCTATAAACTCTGAAGTTGAAGGATTGTGCGCGGTGGAGGAAACTAAACTTTGCCTCAGCTTTGATAGGATCGACCATGATCCCTGTTGTCAAAACTATGAAACCTAGAAGATGTCTCGACGTCACACAAAAACTACATTTGTTTGGATTCAAGTGAATCTGGTAGTAGTGACATCGCTCAAATATAATTCGGAGGTGTGCGGGATGATCAGCTCTCTTATGAGATCGTGATGCTAAATCATCAAGGTAAGCCTCAAATATATGTTTGAGATCATGGAAAGAAAAAGACATGGCCCATTGAAAGGTAGTTCCAGCATTTTTCAGACCAAAAGGCATCTTCTGATAAGAGAATGCACCCTATGGAAAAATGAAAGTGGTTTTGTGTTGGTCTTCGGGTTTGATCTGTATTTGATTGTATCCTGAAAAAACATCCATGAAAGAAAAGGCCCCGAATCCTACGCATTCATCGACTATCTGGTCAATAAATGGTGTGGGGAAATTATCCTTTGGACAGGCTTTGCTCAAATCACGGAAATCCATACATACGCGAATCGTACCTTATTTTTGTCGACCGGAACGGGATTTGACACCCATTGAGTCAAATGAACGGGGTAGCTAAAACCTGCTTTGAGCATTTTCTTTACTTCAACCTTAATAGTTGTTGCTTTCTTAGGATTGACTGGACGAAGCTTCTTCCAGACCGTCTTAGTGTCAAGATAAGTCATGATTTCATGTTCAACGATTCTTGGATCTATTCCTGGAATTTCCTCATAAGACCAGGAAAAAACATCGCAAAATTCTTTAAATAAATCCATGTATATTTGGATCTCCTCAGGGGAATAATCAGCTCCGATGAGAATATTCTCTAAGATGCTAGGGGTTCCGGAGATATCTATAGGTATTGTTTTATCGATGGTTTCCATATTACCTTCAGTGTAAACGACGTGTGTAGCCAAGGGATTGATAGGACAAGACCTATCTCTAGTCATAGTCAAAGTGAATTCTCTTGCTTCAATTCTTCTTAATTCTGGGAGGAAATAAGATCTGTGATGGATATCATCCCAGGGTCTGTGTGGACTAGTCATTGATTCAATAATCGCTTCATCGAAAGGCAAGACAAATTCTAAAGAATCAATATCGGCAAGGGAACCTTGATCCCAAGTAGGCTCGAGAATCAGATCTAACTCCTGTGCGGGAGTCGGATCAGGGTCGGCAGAATCTTGCTGGATTATTGAGTATGCAACTTCTTTTGCAGACAAGGGAATGGCCATACCATGGTGCCCTGTCCCTTCCATCGTGGTCAATGGGGAAGGAAGAATCCACGGATCATTGAAGTAGGTCGTACAAAACGACGAGACTTGAAAAATCTCAACCTTAGGCTGGTTGAAAATGAACTTAACATCATCAGAAGGAGGCAGGTAATCAAAAGCATCCATCAAAGGTGGGCACAAACCAACCCCTATGTTGACGATGTCGGGTTGAGGGTTTTCAATAATCGTGACCATGGATGCCCCAGATGAAAGGTTAGGATGGGAGAAAGACAACTGGTCAATGGTCACTATCTAACCCTCATGTGGAAACAACAAGACCCAGAATACTGTAACGACCACTGCTTTCATAGCATAGGTCCAACTCCTTCCTAACAGAAGATTGTAGTCAAGAGATGCATCGACCACTTCAACCTCGACACACACGGTCTTCCCCCCTAACTACATGGGAAAAGAGGGGAGGATTCCATGTGGTTGAAATGAACAACCGTCGAACACAGTAAGAAGAGTAGGTGATGGAGACAAAATGGCCTGGCCAATGGCCTTCCAACATGCCAAAGACATCACGGATGTCGAGGCACCCTCATAAAACACCATGCGGAAAATATTCTGAGTAAAATTTTTCATGGGCTAAGCTACTACTATCTAAAACGCTACGTGGTAAGGGAGATGAGGTTTTAAGTCGATCGTATCAAGCATGATTGTACCCAGATTACAAGTCTCAGCAGACCCTAGGGTGGCTAAAAGATCCTTTCTCTAGGAAGGGAAGCTCTGGAGGACCTCCAAAGCAGACAAATCCTCCACCACAGAGTAGTTTTGGGTGGCCCTTGCATTTGGATTGTGAGAAGCTTTCTTGAACGCACCTTTTGGGATGCATTCCATTGTTTCTCCCAACGTCTTCTCGATATGGAGAGGAAGAGGTGGGTTTTCGGCTTCTTTACTCTTCTCAAATGTGTTTTTCATTCCGTAATCGTGCACTCTAGTCGATGTATAGGCATCATCTTTCATCATATACATGTTCATGGATGAAGAATTACTCGAAGATGGAGGGGGTCCTTGACTGCCCCCTTCCATGCTCTGAGAGGCTTGAGTTAAATTTTTCCCATGTTGAAATGGGTTCATTAACATAATAGTTTGTTGATGGGCTAATAAAATTTGGGCCTCTGCAAGCTGATGGAACTAGTGAGTTGGTTGGTCTTCCGTGCACAGGTTACATGGATACTTTGACTTCTTCTTTTCAATGTTTCCCCCACCAGCATTATCGATAGGTTTCTTATCCCCCTTACCCTTATTTTTTTGTTTCTTATTTCCTTCAGGCTATTGGTTGGCCTTTGGGTTAGTTGATTTCACACTATGTACATCGAATGTTTGGTTAGGGGGAGCAGCTGGACTAGTGGTCTGGTTGGCTGCTTTCTGCTGTATCAACAATTGTTGCACTTGTTTTGACAGTTGTTCAGCGGGCTTCATTTGAGTTGAACCACAATACCATCAAAATGTGGTCCATCTCTCTATCTGGTCTTTTCAAGTATTGACTGCAGTGCATCTGGAAAAATTTCATAAAGTAAACTAGACTGAGAGTAAATCAGCTCTAGTTGTTGAGCTCTCATTATTGCATCTTCTTCGGAAAACACTCCCGACGTTGCGACATCTTTGGATAACTGAGGTACCAAAGACTTAAGGAACCACTCAAGCAAGAATGCTAGTGGGACTGACACTTTTATCAAACTCTTCCAATGTCTTCATTCTCGTATGTGATCGGAGATATGGTCTTCCTTTGTCTGCTCAAAGTTGGCCAGAAATTCGGTGTCGGCATTGTATCTCATAGGTAATTGGAAATGGTTTAATAAATACATTTCCAATTCACTCAAGGAAGAGTATCTCGAGCGGTCGATCTCAATGTACCATTTCGCAACACTCCCGATAAGAGTGCGTTGAAACAAATGCAACTAGACGGAGTCATCTTTCAACGAATTGGATGAGCACCAAATATGGAAGGTAGTCACATGATTGCCTGGATCTTCGTTAGGCTTGGCCTTGAACTTTTGGATGTCCAAAGGAAACTTGGTTGGCATAGGAATCCAATGTGGATCATGATAGATGGGGTCATTCAATAACCTTGTCAAGTCTGGCAAGTGCATAGTTGCCAAAAATGGTAGTTTGGGTTGTTGATTGTGACCAGGGAAAAAGGGGCCTAGAGTTTGACTGGAAAAAGGTTACCAAGAAAAGTTAGGTTGTTGGCCAAGGTTCTGGTAATAACCATGGCCTTGACCAGCGTATGGATTCTATGCTTATTGATATGTCATCGGCTGATTCCTGTAATAGAACATGAAGGGTTGGTCTTGCATTGCATTCCATGGATTTTGGGAAAGGTTGCCCCATGTCGATCCATTGGGCATAGGTGTTGATCCTTGCCCGGGGTTCCATTGCCTATGGAAGGGGTTTCCCCCAATCAACATCCCTAACAAGGGAACTGATCCTTACCATGGATTCCATGGTCATTTTGAGGAAGGAATTCCTAAGTTTTCCCCCTGTGCAGGAATAGTACCCTATACAGGATTTTGTTTTCCATAACCAGGGTTGCCCCCGGTCGAGAAGGCAGTCGACGAGAAAGAATTGTTACCAAACATGCCAAACAAAGAGAACGGTGTCGAACCAACCAACATGTTATAATAAGGAATTCCTTGACTATCTACTCCAAATGAACTAAAATTTACGTTCAGCCCAGCGGGATGCTGGTGAGCACCACCGATCGAAGCAGACAAAGGAGGTATATGACCCCCTCCATAAGGGAAAGTGTTATAGGAAGCTGAAGTGCCCCCCATGGATGCTTGCAGAGGAGCATTGGAGCTCCCTTCCCTGATACCTAAAGTTTGTAGAGTGGAATAGGAAAGTGCAGGGCTTGTATCGAAGCCAAGCATCCCATATGAGAATGGAGGGTCTGTCATATTATGGGTAAACAGTGCAGTGATTGCCGCCATAGATGGAATCAGACCATTGCCCATGGTAGATGTAGTCAAGACCATAGTGGCCCAAACCGATGACGGTTGGTTAGGAGGTGGAACACCCCTTGTAGCGACAGCAGTGGAGGGAATATGGGAATTCCCTGAAGAAGTTGTAGCATTTGGTTCCATTGCTTCTTGTGACACTATTAGGCGCTCGTAAGGATAAACCTATACAACAATAGGCATTGATAGATCAATGTTTGGAGGTTCGTATGGACCAAGAGCTTTCACTTCAAGGTTTGAAATGGTTGGTTCCTCCAGAATCAAATGCTCTTCTCTCGAAGATTGGTTGGGCACAGTTTCTTGTGAACCGATCACCTCAAAAGACCCTTGTTGGTCTAGTCTTCACTTTAGTGGTGGCGGGGGTGGCTCCAGGTTGACTAGTGCCAGGCCAAGAAGCCTTCGTGACCGGCGAAGTTCTTGATCCTCTACTATGTGAGAAGATCAATGACACACTACAGTTTTCTATTATCATTCAAGAACCAACACACACTAGAAAAAGTTCCTATGAGATAAAACAAGCAGTCACTAGCTTGTTGGAAGAACAGTTACAACAACCAACACTAAAGCAACTTACTGGTGCAAGTACAACTCGAATACAGAAGCACCCTCCGGGTATACTCTGCAAAGCGTGACCCGATGTATGTCTTAGGTATCGCGGTATACCCCCGTAGTCACCTATGTAAGTCACTAGAATGATAGGCAACTAGGCTGCCAACACGCGAACAGTCACCAGGCGGGTATAGTCGACAGTCAGGTGGACCGCAATGAGTACGGTATCAAGCCCGAAACCTATCAAGGGTATCAAAAGAAAGTTTTCGAAAAGACAATTGAGGACCTTGAATGGATTCGAGACCCACAAAGCTCTGTGGGAAATGCGATCAACAGAATCCCAATATAAGCCCTCTATATGCGTTCCCCACTATGCTTGGTCTGACTTTGGAGGGGTTATGTTTGCTACCTTTTCGTACGTGACCTCGTGTTTATCCCCTATGTTAGAGGGGGGTCCCAGATAACTTTCACGATACTAGACTTTTAGAACTCCCTAGAAGAGTCTCTTATGTTTGTTTTTCTAGCCTTGAAGAGTTTCCTCTCCAATCCTAAATCAAGGCTCTAGCCTAGACGAGTTGATGGACCCTACAAACATAAAGTCTAGTTTATTTTTATTAATCATTAATTTGTGTGGCTATCTTAAGTCAAAGAAAGTGGAAATGAAACAAGTGATGTGTTTAAGAGACAAAAGAGAAGAGAATATATTGAAATTGAAAACAAACTACTTCCTCTTCACAAATTCAGATTTGCACATTTAAACTCTTTAACCCACTTTTCAAACCATTTTTTTTTCTAAAATCTTTTAACAGAAAACTCAAAACAAGATTTCGCTCGACTACGAGCTACTTATTTTCATAATTCAAATAGCCAAGAACTTATGAAAGCATTATTTTTCCTGGTTGCTAATGCAAACAAACAACTACTTCACCAAACAAAGAAAGTGAATTTTTTTTATTTTTTTTATTATGATTCCAAAACAAGAAAAATTGAAACTGTATTATTTTCTTCTTTTCTGAAGAAAAAAAGGAAAAATACAAGACAAGACAAGACCAAGAAATGACTCCTGGCCCACTGTAGACCTTGGGGAGCCACTGACAAAAACAAAGAAGGCAGATCATAACAAACTTACAATCTCATCCAAAAACCTCATAAAGAAAAACAAGAAATATTTCGAAGCAAAAGAAAGCTACACTGAAGTCAAATCTAGGCTACTAACTTCTATGACAGATACCAGGGCTAGATCAAGAAAACCCTTGAGAAGTGTGACTCCTGACAGGGAAGAGGATGACTACCTCTTCTAAATTTTTTTTTTATCAACAGGCACGCTATTGACACTTAAACAACAAGCATATGTACGTGGGTTTTCCAAGGGTAGGGCACGTATGCACGTGTGTAGGCCCACTACAGGCCGCATGCACCTCTGCAACTCCTCAAAAAAATGAAAAACAAGTAGTCAAGCATAGGTAGGGAGTACTGGTATTGAAAACCAGAATCCCTTAAAGACACAGGAACTCACTTTTATAAAGAAAATGCAAGGAAACTTCGATAAAGCAAAGCTAATTTGAGGTTATACTTAAACTACAGACTGCAACAATAGAGACCAAGAATTGATCAACAAAACCCTTGAGAATGGTCACTTCTGACAGAGAAGAGGATGATTGCCTCTCCTAACAAAATATTTTCTGAACTTAGGCATGCTATTGGCACTTCAATAGCCAGTGTATGTACGCGGGTTGTCTAAAGGTAGGGCACGCATATATGCATGCAGGCCTTGTATAGGTTGTGTATACCTATGTAGGTTCCCAAAAAGAAAGAAAAATAAGTCTATAAATCAAAGCAGGGAGTACTGGTATGGAAGACCATAATCCCTACAAACTCAGACTCTTGCAGAAACTCAGAAAAAAGGTCATCAAACCAATTTAAAACACCCAAAAAGTATCCCAAAAAACCATAGATATCTCCCGAATACGGTTACCAATTCTGTTGTGGATGGGAAAACCCCCTACAGACTATCACTAAGGGTTCTTTAATGCATGCATAAATTACCATCTAAAGTCTCCTACTTTTTACCATCATCCCATCATAGACCCCATTATTCATATGTAAACACAAGGGTAAAAGGATCCAGTTACTCTACCTTGACTTCCATGTTTGATGTCAATCTTTTGTTCTCAATTGCTCCTTGACTGCAAGTATCCTCCCAAAGCTAACCTGCATTCATAAACAGAAAAACAAAGAACTCCAAACATGCATCTTATATGTGAACTTAATGGGTTAGATATTCCAATAAAATATAATCAAAATTCACTATTGAAGACCTCATATGGCGGGATGGGAAAAGTACTTCTTTTATTAACCTCACAAAAGTAACCTACAATGGTGAGATCGACCACTACTCCTCGAAATTGGTCCTAGTCTCCTATTCAATTGTGCACCAACTGCTTCCACATATGCTTCTCCTCACAAAATGGTTGCAAAAGATTGGGGCAAAGGGAATATAAAAAAGGGCAGAGTTTCTTTGCTACTATCTTCCTCTCCCAAATGGGACCCATACCTCTTCTTTTATATGCTAGAAGAGGGTAGTTACCTAGTTGAGTGACTGGCTATGAGTGGTCAAACGGCTTAGGAAATTACCCAGAAAGTTGTATTCCGTCTGAACCTTTCTATTTTTTGTGCTTTTGTTAGTATACACGGGTTGTAATGGGTTAGCTAGCATATACATGCGTGGAATAGTGGTGCAGGGCGCATATGCCTTCAAAAGGATGGTTTTTAGAAGAGTTCTTTAGTAGTGGCTTGGAAAAAATGGCAAGTGATATGGCCTGATACCAGGTATGCGTGTATGGTGCAAATTAGGGTTATAACAACAAGAAAAACAAAATTGTTTAGGGCCCCAAAACAGACCTGGAAGTAGAGAAAGACGTACTAACATGAAAAATTCCAAAATAGGCCGGTTGGAATAGTTGGGTAGCCACCAATATCAACCTAGATGTTTTGTAGGGCTTCAAGATATCCTTGAAAGTGAAAAACCCACAATTACAAAGAAATTTCATCATTACAGAGAAATGTGTTGACCTAAACATTGTCAAGAGGAGCTAGTTGGAATAGGTGGGTGGCCACAAATATCCACCTAAATCAAACCTCCCCCCTTAGGAAGAAATGGTGTTCATTGCATTGAGTGACCCCATCAGGTGAGGAAATTTATGTTGCATTTTTCCCCGGGTGAGCCACTTGCCTTGGTGCAGGAGCTACCATGCCTTGACAACCCGATAAAGTTGGATCCTTTGCTGGCGAGTACCCTTGACCTATGTGTCCATTATTTGATCAGTGGATGCATGTTCCATGCAGTTAGGGTTGATATATGTTGGCTTCAATTGTTATACGATCTCATAGGTGTCTAATAATGGTGGAAAATATGGTCAGAGGAGGTCCACATTGAACACTAGGTGCAAGCCAAGGAAGGGGTGAGTGATGATCTTAAAATAATTGCCACCCATGGCCTTGGTGATAGTGTAAGGCCCATACCGAAGTGAATGGAGCTTCCAATGGGGCCCTATAAGGTTCTCTTTCTGAAAATGTAACCAAGCATTGTCTCCCACCTAAAATGTGTGTGATACCTGGTGTTGATCATGGCATTGCTTAGCATTGGCTTTCTCCAAAATCTCATGGTCTTGTTTGAAGATATACTAAGTCTTCTCAATAAATAGGGTGGCTTTGTCGGCCTCAGATTGAACATGGGAAGATTCCTCTTATGTGGTTTCAAGAGGTAGTGTAACATCAATGGGACCCAAGGGTTGGAATCCCAGCCCCACCTAAAATGGGCTATGGTCAGTGGAGATATGGAGAGCCATGTTGTAGTTGTGTCGAAAAAGGGAATACTCTCATCCCATGTATGTGTATTCTTAGAGTTATACATGCGCAATATATTCACAATGATTTGATTGACGACCTCTCTTTGGCCATCTATTTGGGGGTGGAAGGCAGTGGATTTAGTGAGCTTGGTGTCCGACAGTAACTAAATAATCGACCAAAATGTGCTGAGGAATCGGATATCTTGATCTAAGATGATGGTCTGTGGTATCCCAAAATGGACCCACACCCATTTGAAGAAGATATTGGAAGTATCTTACACTGTGATGCTCTTATTCCAGGCTATGAGAATGGCCATCTTCGAAAATCGATCAACCACCACAAAGACACAATCATTGTCTTTCTTGGTGGATGGAAGGCCAGACATGTAATCCATTGATATGGATTCCCAAGGGCTCTCTGGAGTAGGAAGAGGGGTGTATAATCCTTGATTCTTGATGGTTGGCTTGGAAATGGAACAGGAAGTGCAATATCTGGTATACTTGTTGACGTCCTATCGAAGTTTTGGCCAATAAACATTTTTCTGTAGAACGGACATAGTTTTCTCCCTGCCAAAATGTATTTCCATATTACTGTAGTGAGCCCCTCAAATCAACTTTGCATGCTCTCTTGCAGGAACAGAGAGGTGTCCTAGATGGCATAGTAGTCCATCATGAATCTGAAAATTGATGACATTCTCACATGTACCTAAGAGCTGATAGGTGGTGGTGATGTCAGGATCACGTCGATAAAGTTGGGGCCATTCAGATGCTTCATGCCCATAGGAATGGAGCACAGTGGTGAGTACAACAATGAGAGGTCGACTGAGGCATTCAACAACAAGATTTTCACTCCTTATCTTATACTTGATGTTGATATGGAACTGTTGTAGGTATGTGGACCACTTTTGATGACGGTGGTTCTACAACTTCCTTTGTGTTTGTGATCATTGTGGATGATTGTCTCCTTTCCCAGAATGTAATGTTTGCATTAATGATAGGCTTGGACAATGGAATACATTTCATTTTCATAGGTGGGGTATTTCCAGACGGTATCTAAGAGTGTCTCACTATGGTATGCTACTAGATGACTGTGTTGACTGATAATTGTGCCTACAACATAGTCAGATGCATCAGTCTCAATCTCGAACAGTTGTTCCACATCAGGTAAGGAGAGTATTGGAGCTAAGCACAAGCTATGTTTCAGATCATAAAATGATCGTTTTTATGCCTTCCCCCATGAAAAGTTTTCCTTTCCACTGCCCTTGGTCACTTGGTTGAGGGCCCATGAAATATGGGAAAATCCCAACATGAACTGTCGGTAGAAGTTGGAAAGTCCCAAGAAGCTTCAAAGCTCGGTTAGTGTGGTTGGGGCTGGCCAATCATGGATGACTTGTATCATAGTTGGATCCACATGTACCCCATGTTCATAAAAAATGAAGCCCAAGTATTGGACCATGTTCATGCCAAAGGAGCATTTTTCCAAGTTGGCATATAGCATGTGTTGTCGCTAAGTGCTCAAAAACTGCTAAATATGTTGCATGTGCTCCTCCCAAGTTTTGTTGAAGATGAGGATGTCATCCATTTATACTACCACAAATGAGTTGGTGAAGGGTCTCAATACATCATCCATAAACCTCATGAAATTTTTTGGTGCATTTGTTAAGCCAAAGGGCATGACCAACCAATAGAAGAGACCTTCTCTAGATTTGAAGGTTGTCTTCCATACATCAATCAGTTTGATGGGAATCTAGTGGGAGGAAAACCTTAGGTAAATATTGTTGAAGAAATGTTCCCCCTTTATTTGGTCAATAAGGTCGTCAATTCATGTAACTGGGTATTGGTTCCCGACTGTGATTTTTTTTAATGCTCTGTAATCAATGCAGAGCTGCCAGGTCCCATCTTTCTTCTGCACCAGTACAATCGATCTTCCACAAGGGGAGGAGTTGGGTCGGATGTGCCCATTTTGAAGAATATATTGGATATGATGCTTGATTTTTTCATTTTCCATCAGTGAGAAATAATAGACTGGTCCATTAGGAAGAGGTGCATAGGGGGTTAGATCAATTGGATTCTTGACTTGGCAGTGCGTCGGTACCCTAGTAGGTGAGGAGAAGATTTCTCTGTACTCTTCCATGATATTGTCCATTTTATTTTTCTAAAAATAGAGGATCTATGTAGAGGTCACATATGTGGCAGATACCTTATTCTTACTGCAAGTATGGATCATAAATAACACAAAATTCTCGGTCTATTAAATGAACTTACTGCATTTCTTAGCAGAGATAAAAGAAATATCGATAGAAGGAACTACCTCTGGTATCTTGTACAATTGTCTACCCAAAGTAATAATAACACTGCAGGGTCTAAACTCATACATAGCATGTCGCTTCCACAAATATGGTTTGCGTAAAAGAACATCACAAACTTCAAGGGGAGAAATATCAAACAATACCTCTTATTTGAAGGGCTTGATGTCGTAGGGAAGACGACACTATTGGCTGGAGCGGAGATTTCTTCCTTATCGAAGCCAGTCGATGGTGTAGGGCTACGGGTGTAGTGTCATCAGCAGGTCTAGTAGCTTGACGACCTCTGCTGAGATCAGGTTCTTCTGACTACCACTATAGATAATGAAATTAAGTGAAGCCCCATTTACCCACATGTGTGAGTGAAAGAGGTTTTCCCCTTCCTCTTGTTCTTCTAGTTCGCTTGGCAGGATTTTGGTGGTAGTGACAGGGGCACTAGGTTCGACATCGATAATTGGACTCCCTCCTTATGTATTTGATTCGAAGTCAGAATCTACCTCTAAATAAAAATATTTTATCTCGGACACCAATGACTTCTTGGAGTGGCATTCATCGGTGTTGTGCCAAGGGATTTTATTCTATTCATACCACTTTCCCATGTCCTTCTTCAACTTATCATTACCCTTCTTGGGTTGTGGCTTGGACAAGTTGTCCTGACAGTGGCCATATTTTCTCTTTCTCTTGTTTTGTGGGTTGGGGCCACATTTTCCCTACTTCGGCTATGAGGAGTTTGCATATCCAAACTCTCATCTATTTTTCTTAAAAAATTTCTCGATCTTCACAGCATATCTATAAGTTGCACCCAATGATGTGATGTCCATAAATTCCATTTCTGTTTGAATGTATCTATGAATATAGTCATCGTATTTGAGAACCATGTGTCGTTCAGAGTTTTTGATACCCAATTTGTGTTGGAAATATTATGGCTATAGCAGTGATGACGCAAACTGTCAAGGTTTTCATTGATGGCAATCGGTTGGTTATGGACCACGCACAAGAGAACTGGCAGAAGAAGCTAGATGATGCCAGAGCAATATCCAAGTGGGGATGTTGAGATACTGGAAGAAGAAGCTAGATGATGCTAGAGCAATATCCAAGTGGGGATGTTGAGATACTGGCAGAAGAAGCTAGATGATGCCAGAGCAATATCCAAGTGGGGATGATGAGACTGGGTTCCACTCAGCGAATTGTTATACAAGAGGAGACCCTTTGCGTTAGGTTATTCAAGAAAAAAAAAAGGAGTAAACCCATTTGAAATGTTTGAAGGGCGTTTGGTTATTCAAGAAAAAAAGGGAGTAAACCCATTTGAAATGTTTGAAGGAATGCTCCAATCGATTCAAGCGCCCCCATTGAAATAGAACAGAGGCAATGGAAAAGTTAGATGCGATCCAATTGGCATACATCTATAAACCAAGAAGGATACGTCTATTCCACGTTGGCTCTCCCTTAGCCACGGCCATGACTAGCAGCAACAGTTACCAATCGTTTTTGTTAAGAAACGCATGAGATGCCATTCACAACGCGATTGGTGTGGCCAGCATAAAAAATGCACGAATGATGCCATTCACAATGCGATTGGTGTGGCCAGCATCAAATGGACATAATGCACAACCAACGTAGGTTAACATTGCTAAATCCAGGGTTTTGCGGTGGTCCTTCATCTGCCTTGACAAGTCTGGAAGTTTTTGCCAGTTGGGTTTCTGTAATCACTCTGGACGGTGGAAGGACTTTCAGTCTAAAATTAGACTGTTTGTTAAGACAAAAAGAACACAGCATTGCATGATGTGGCATGCATAGAGGAGTCATGCAAAGAGCCAGTTCAGAAAATTGGGGAGAATGCAAGCAGAAGAAAGAATGAACAAAAGAAGAAACTGCAGTTGGAGTTGAGAAAGGCAAGGAAAACCTCTGCATGTGAAAAAATAATATAATGCACTGAGACAGAGATTGGTGGGGTTGTTGAAGTGAGAAAGAGAGAGAGCTCTGAATGTGAGAAAAGGAAGAGGAGAATTTGAGTGACAGGAGAAGAAGCTGAGAATAGGCTGCAGAGGACAGTGAAGCAGAGTAGCAGATCAGAGACAATGAAGAAGGAAGAGTAGATCAGCAGAAAGGAATCTGAAGGTTGGTGCCTTCACTCAGTTGGTGTTGAAGCAAAAAGGAAGTTAGTGCTTCCACCCAGTGGGTGCTGGGATTCTGTGGGAGTTGGTGCTCTCAGCCAGTTGGTGTTGGCAATCAGAGGTTGTAGCCTCTATGAGTTGGTGCTCATAAAAGATGAGATGTAACGCAGTTGGAGCTTGCTTAACATCCT
>ML793983.1:140757-194961 GCA_009831015.1 Picea engelmannii | reverse complement strand
TGAGTGAATGTTGTGTGTGATTGCTATTCTTTATGTTCTTTGCTTTATGTTCATAACTCTGAATTTCACAGTAAAGACTCACTGCCACTAAGATTAATGATTCAAAGTTAAAACAAGAGAAATTGTTAATATTCTACACTAACTGATTCACCCCCCACCCCCTCTCAGTTAGTTCATACCTGTAACAATTTGGTGCATAGGGTATAGAAAATATTGGTGAAATCAGGTATTGTTTGGTCCCTTTCCCGAGGCATCATGGTCCATCTTGTGTACTAGTCCTCGTAACTTCCAACAGGGTAGTATTTTTATTTAATGGAATCCTTGAAGGAATCCCATGTAGGTGCAACAAAAAATATTGCATATTCCTCTGTGGACCTTTGCTCACAGTAAGTATCCCACCAATCCTTAACATGGGAGACGTCCTTGAAGAGTGAAAAAGTAATATTTTCCCCATCAGAAAAATTGTGGACTGAAAAATACTCTTCGATCAGATTCAACCATTTATCTACAGTATGCACATATATCATTCCTTCAAACAATGGAATATAAAAATTTACTTCTACCTTGAAGGGGGTTGCATGGCCTCTTGATAAAGATGTGTCTCCTATGGGAAGTCGTCGAAGGATTTGTGCAAAGTTTTCCATCATTTTGTTCCTCTGTCATGCAAGGGATTCCCTAAGCAACAATTTAAAAGGATCTCCTACTCCATCATATTTCTTCTCGTCCCCCATGAGTTGTTTTTTAAATCGGTGTGATCAATCTTTCAATGGCTCTATTGGTTCGAGTCCCAAATCTTGTACCCAGATCTTGTCGGGGACATGCACAAAGAAAAACAAATGAAGAGTAGATTGCTTTGATACCACTGATCTATATTTATGAGAAGAACAAAATGAATAATGGATTGAATATAATAATGCGGAGATACATAGAACAAAAACATATATATAGTGAACAATAACTTCAATTGAATAAATAAATAGGTTGAAACTGTAAAACTGCATAACTGAAAAACAACTTGCTCGAATGGTGGTAGTTATCTTTGAGAAGAGATGTGGCTTCTACGTGCATTCATCTTAGTAGAATTATTACAATGAGACTCGAGAAGTCTTTTTAACACTACTCATGCATTCCAAATACTTAGACATCCAAAAACCAAACCCTAGGAGATGAAACGCTAAAAGTTATGTGGGCCCCGATGGGTAAGTTGGTACCTCAACTTCTTAGGGTTGTAACTTTTGCATATGACCTCTGTTTTATGCGTGTGATAGCCCGTTGGAAAGGCCTTTTCAACAAATACAAATTATGTCGTCAAAATATTACTTACTCTACAGTTTGACTATGGCAAGCCAAAAACACTGTTTAGCGACCCAAAACAACCCTAGAAGTACAGAAAGATGTACTGACATGAAAAGTTCCAAAATAATCTAGTTGGAATAGGTGGGCGGCCACCAATATCCACCTAGATGTTGTGTAGGGATTCAAGATAGACTTCGAAGTGAAAAACACACAATTACAAAGAAATTTCATCATTACAAAGAAACATGTTGAACTAAAAAATGTCAACAGGAGTCAGTTGGAATAGGTGGGTGGCCACCAATATCCACCTGGATCAATATATCAACCATATTTTGATGGTAGAAGATATTTTTCTCATTCTTTATTGTTCTTAGTTCTTGGAGACAAGAGGGTATTTCTGTGGTATAGAGCCATTAGTAGTGAGTTGTATGAGAATATTGGTTAATTTTCACCAATAGAAGGATGCCTAAGTTCTTCGAATTAGTGTCATTTTGAGGAAACACTATCCACAATTCAGAATATATAGAGCTTCCAGCATTGAGGTTTCCTAACCAGTCTATACTGGAGCCTTGTAAAGACATGGAATAGCCTAAGGGACTACATTGTAAATAATGGGATTTGTTTATTTGGGTTGTGCATGTTGAAGGGGAAAGGGAAATGGTAAGTTGATGTTAAAATATAGAGAGAGAAATATTAATGATAACACAAAATCCATGCACACAGAAATACCAACAAGCACATAAAGCCAATATTTACCCTGGAAAGAAATCAAGATATATATCTTTATTGACATTATCCAAGCCGAACAAACACTAAGAAACTTGAACCATTTCACAATGGATTTCTTCAAGATATTAAATAGTATTCATCACATATAATCCCATGGGAAAATACCATGGGTTACACAATACCATGGGCCAATAAACCACTAACAATAAACCTGTCATTGACTGTATCAAGGTTACCTTATCTACTCTATGAGGGAGTCCATATTAACCCAACATTTCCCCCTTTAAACTTTACCTGGGATATTCACCCACCCCACCTCAAATTTTATTTACCAAGAATACAACATGCCCCCCCTCTATCACCTAGCTTTGCATCTAGACTTTACACTAGGGAAATTTCAAACCAAAAGTATGCATGCCTAAATAGGTATTACAACCATATGCCCATTTTACATGTGATAAAAAATAAACTCCATAAAAATAATAGTTTACAATTGTATGCCAGAGCACATGATACTATGAAAAACCAACTAGCTTCATTACCAGCATCCCTCCTACACCAAATACAATTAGCCAAATCAGACACTCCTGAATTGACTACTTCTTCCTCAATGTTATTTTTCCAATGCTTCACATTAATCCTTGTAGTGCATTTTCATGTGCCATTTTACCATGATTAATATACCCATGAAGCATTCTTTATTTTGTGTCTCCCATGTTCCCAAAATAATACCACTCTCATGAGAGATTCCAGGTCAACCCATACTTTGATCCACTATCCAAGAAACACTTAGGCCACTCTTTATAAAGAGTTCATGCCTACTAGGATCTGATGATAAATAAAACAATCACATAAAGCCAATATTTACCTTGGAAATCACTCAAGATATATATCTTTATTGACCTTATCCAAGTCAACCAAACACCGATTCAGTTGAGGAATTTTACAATGGAGTAATTCATGGATTTAAATAGGCTTCATCACATATAATACCATGGGAAAATACCATGGGCTTGTAAACCACCAATGGTAATCCCATCATTGACCGCATCAAGGTTATATTATATAATCTATGATGGATTCAATATTAACCCAACATTACCCCTAGTTAAACTTGACTCGATGAAAGATTCAATGATCTGGATTGAATCATAATATTATTTGTCATATATCTCAATGATTTCAGAGAGGAAAACAATTGGAGGAATCGACTTGTAGGGTCTGTTAGCGCTTCCATTTTTATTTCAATTAGAGTCGGCTTTCAGTCGAGTCATAGTCCATGTGTCAAAACACATGAAAATAGGTACATAGCAATGAAAGGGTCAAATTCAGTAAGTGGTCAATTGGAGCTTGGAAACGAGAAGGGATCTCAGAGTCGAAACATATGTGAATGGTACGGGTATGTTGTTCCCATAAAGTCGGGTCATGTCAAAGTTAGTCTCTACGTGCCCCAGGTCGAGTCAAGTAATTAATGGAGGTCGCGTCGACAGGTGTTGTAACTATTATCATTTCATCATGGAGGCTGGAGGAATGAAAAATTGTGGCATTCGCATCACGGTTTCCCTGCAACCCTTATCGCATGTACTTTACACGCATGGATGTGTTAAGGAAAATATCTGGTTCGATTCGAAACACCTAGTTTCCATGAATTCAGTATTCCTTGGCATGATTCCTTCTTAGGCCTGAGTTGTTATAAATCCCAGAGCTCTTGCACCCATGTTATTCGTGAAATCATATTCAGGCTATGTCTATAAGTTTTCTCGTAGGCCCAGGTTGATCGAATTCTCCCTCTTAGGAATTCGTCGGAACCACCACGAGTAGGATAAACATTGGTCAGACCATGGTGACCTCTCAAATCATAAATAAGGGCATGCAAAGTGGAATAATCTCCAGACTTGAACCCCAAAGTGATTGGGATTAATTCTCACTCACAACAGGCATCCCCAAGGATAAAAGAGGGATTTTTCCTTTACCCACGGGAACGACAACATCACACTGCACACAACGTGGAGTGGAAGGAACTGCGCAGGAAGTAAGGGAAGTGGAAGCCCTATCTCCCTAACAGCGGATACCTCGGAGAAGGGGCAGACCAAGGAAAAACAAGGAAGTTGGGGAAGCTCAAATCTCAAATGCGTCACATGCACAACCAATCGTTGAACAATTAATTATGTGCATCATCCGCCTGGAGCCTTTGGAAGGTACCATCCAAGAAACTATGAGCAGAACGAGGATGGATGTCGTGGGTGCGAATAGTCAAGAGACATATCAGTAGCTGAAGCAAGCGAATATAGCCATTGTCGAACTATACCAAGAGAATAGAGAGCTAAGACAACAGCTTGCGACAAAGACCATGGAAGAATCAGTAGCGCAAGGTTGCAAAGGGAACATGATGTGGCTAAAAATATAGCTCAGAGAGGCACAGGATATGATTGTATAGCTGCGTGAAGCTCAACAGCTGGCGGAAGAAAGGTATGCCAAACACTCCAAATAATGTGAAGCGATTGAAGAGATAGCCTGCGTAGCTCTCGCCAGTGAGAGAAAGAAACTAGATTAGCCGAGTTCGTTCCTGTATTCGCAAATAGAAGGAAAATCTTGACAATTTTGAAGGAGACATTTCACCATTTTAATAACGGTCGTGACTGTATACAACAACTTCCCACACACACTTCCCCCATCAAATGAGCATGCGGTAGAAAATAAAAGTCATTACAATTGACAGAGGGACTCTAACAGACACATTTCCACCTAGATACCTGATCGAAAATCGAATCCCCGTGGAGGATTACAATGATCATGATGTAGCCAGATGTATCTTTTGTCTATTTTTTGGAAAACGTCATGTGAAGAGTTTTGTAATGGAGAACAGTCAATTTCGTAGTTTGTAGAGATAGAAGTTAGAAGAGTAGGGAAGCCCAAGTGGTGCCCTCATTTATATATTTGATCTTTTCGATGTAAGCGAGGTTGGTTGGAGAAATTGGTATAGACAATAATTATGGTATGTAATTTGAGTTCGACCGAAAATTAATGAAAAAGTCCTGTAACTTTGATGAAAATATTATAATTGTAGTAGTTGGATGTATTGTTCTCCCTTTCTTGCGTATGTGCTTCCTGTTATATTTATTCATATATTTTTTTTCTAATTCGAAATGAATTTTTGAACCTGTGGATTTTTTGCGCAGGGCCCCTTGTTCGCGCCATTTAGAAAAAACGTTTTTCTTCTAAAATTTAACTCTGAATTCACCTATTGCGGTGCTCCGAGTTACTTCCTGTAATTTCTCTCTGCCACACATTACTATTTTTCACTGAATATTGTTGTTCACTTAGACTTTATCCTCTCAAACTCCATTCACCGAGTCATTTGTTTCCGTTGTTTCCTCGAATCGACTCCATAGCCCAAAGTCTTGTTTTCTTACGCCAATATAACCAGAACCCATTATATCAAATGTTTTAAATCTATCCACTGCTTCAAATCCATATCCCACACGGAGATTGAGTCTCCTGAGAGATCCATCTCCAGGTCCGAAAGGCTAGTTTTGGGCCTCAAAGTTTGTTGAAAAAGTTACCTTCGTCATGTATTTAACAACTGGACAGATTTACGAAGTGTTAACATTCTGGAGTCATTGTCGGGGATGAAATTGAATAGATTTTCTTTGTGAGAATGACTAACATTGCAGTTTGACCCTTGAGGGTAACAGGGGACAAACATTCATACCGGCTGAAACATTTACCCTGGCAACTCCAGTCAAAAATACCAGTAGCATCAAGTAGTGCAGTTTAGGAACCTTGGCTCCGAAGACGATCTATACCAGAGAAAATCCTCATCTGAACCCTATGGAGCCTATGTACAACCCCAAGAAGATCCTACGCAAGACTAGAGAGCAAGCGCCAGACACATTCTATTACTTGGACAGAAGTCTATCCTTACCAAAAGATGGCCCACAAGGCATCGACGACCTTGAGTTTGACGCATTATTTGAACAAACCCTTTTCAGGTCTAATTCAGAATCCATCTTGGACGAGGTATTTTTCATCTATAAGAGATTCCAAGCTCTAGTGTCTAACAATATCCCTCAAAACCCCAACCCTCCTAGAGCCATGGCTGCCAGATTCTCCCCCCTCATTCTGTCATCCCAGTTGCATGATCTGCCGCAAAATTACAGCCAGAGAATTAAACTCTATGATGTTGAAGGGAATGTTTCAGCCCAGAAGCACCTGGATTGGTTCAACGAATTTGTCAACCTGGAAGAGGTAGACTATGCAGACACAAAAATGAGTTTGTTCGCATAGAGGTTTGTGGGGGAGGTGAGGAAGTGGTTCAAATCCCTACAGCCAACAACTATTCAAGGCTTCGCCACATTCGAAACATCTTTCATAAATATATGGAGAGATAAGAAGAACCCCTTGCAGTTGTTAATGCAGTACAATAATATGAAGAAGGCGTCGAAAGAGACAGTGCAAGAATTATCAGCCTATTTCATGAAGGTTTATAACTCATTTCCTACAGAAGTCCAACCACTTCCTGGGGGTGCACAGTTGTGATACACTGACTCTTTCGACAAGGACTTCACTTTGTTGTTGAGAGAAAGAAGATCAACAAACATGGATTCGATAATGAGTAATGCGATTGAAGTCAAGGTAAATATGATGGCATCAGGGAAGATCAAACAGAGATTCAACAGAGCCGATAGGAAGCCCCAAGTAGACGCGTAGCCATCAATGTCATGATCCGTAGATGAAAAAATCAACTTAATGATGAAAACCATGGAGAAGCTAATGGAGAAGATGTATGTGGGAAATAGACCTATTGCTCGAGAACAACATGACCCCCAGCCCAGGAATCAAAACCTCCGGAGGGGTCAGGTCCCTTAGATCAGACAAAGGGAACAGAGGGAGCCGAGAGATCAAGGCGACTAGCAGACAAGGCCTTCATTCCAAAACAACTACGTGGATGAAGACTCTGATCAGATGTTTTAAGGCCAAATGCATTGTTGTGATGACAAGAACCCACACGTGTTCTTGAAAAAGAGAGAACATGATCGATACATGAGAAGAAATGACGATTTTATGTTGGAGACAGAAGATGCATGGATTGGAGAAACTGATGACAAGTTGTCCTGGGAAATGGAAGAGTTCAGAAAAGGTTATCAGAACGCCATCATGCAGTTTCAGAAGAAATATAACCCCAAGAGAAAATATGTGTCTATCGAGCCTCAGTAGGATAATCCCATAAGGAAACCTCCGGTGGACACCCCTTCCACAAGTCAACCGAGGTTGTATAACATGAATAAGGATGCGACAGAGAAGAAAAAGTTGAAGGAGGAGGCCCCAAAGAAAACTCTGGAAACAAGCCGAGAAGAGGGTGGAAAAGGGGTAGAGAAATTCTACCCTCCTTTTAACTTTGAGCATGAAATGGATAAAATCAAAATTTATGTCACATTCAAGGAACTTATCAGAAAGGGAGAGTATCGAGAGAAGATTATTAAAATGTTGAAAATGGGAGGGGCCCCCGATACTTTAAATGTACAAGAAGACCATCCTGATATTTTGTTTGGTGTGCGCGTTGAGGAGACAATTGATACTGAGGATGTACCTCCCTTCTACATCAGTCTGAAGGTTCATGACATGATCCTGCATATGCCATGCTGGATTCCGGTGCGTCGCACAACCTCATGCAAAAGGTGATCATGGATGAATTGGGTTTGGACATCACCAGAACTTATAAGGACTTCTTCTCTTTTGAATCGAGGAAAGTCAAGTGCCTAGGCCTTATCAAATACTTGGTCACGTCATTGGCCCAAATCCCTTCGAAGAACATGGTGATGGACATGGTCATGGCCGACATACCCCCAAATTTTGGCATGATGTTGTCCAGATCATGGGTTGCAAAGTTAAAAGGTACCCTAAAAATGGACATGTCATATGCCACCATTCCTATCTTTGGCCAGTATAGACGATTGTATAGAGAACTGTTGTTGAAGTACATGGTGAGAAGAAAGGCATGGAAAAATAACCATCTCATATACTCCATCGACACTGAGGTTTGCTCTTCTATATTCTACAATGACCTGAGTTTTGACGAATAAGAGCCGACAACCATCATGACGATCTATGAGGAAACCGCACGAAAAGTAGCAGAGTGTGCCGACTTAGAATACTGTGTGGAAAATGGGACATAGAATATGATCTTTGACGGCATGGTCAGCAAAGAATGGACTAGGGCCGATGTGTGGGTAAGCCCCCCTGAAATGGAAACAAAGTTGTGCTCATACAAACTCTCGTTCGAATGCACACACAACATGGTCGAGTATGAGGCACTGATTCTAGGCCTGAAGGTGTTGAAATAATTAGGCGCAAATAGGATAGCAGTGCGCAAAGACTTAGAAATGGTCATAAACCAGGTTAAAGGCATATCTCAAACAAAGCACCCGAGGTTGAGAGCATACATAAACTTAGTGCTGGACCTCCTCGAGGAATTTCCAGAGTATGACATATCTACTATCCCAAGGGAGAAAAATCAAATCGCTGATGCGTTGGCCACCTCGGCCTCGGTTTTTTAAATCCCCATATTCCCAAACACAAAATATGATATTGAAGTCAAACAAAGGCTGACAGTGCCTGATAATATAAAATACTGGCAGGTGTTTGAGGACGACAAGCAGGTGGATATATTTCTTCAGATGAGCGACGTGTTCTCTAACACAAACATTGATGACGAATGTTGTTGGGACAAAGATGGGAGCATGGATGCATGCAGTAATAACGACCCTTTCTAGAACCAGATCGCAGGAAGGGACATAATAAAACTGAAAAACAACATCATTCTGAAGGGGTTAGTACCGCTGGAAAATATGTTTGACGAAAATGATGTGGCTAAAAATACCAAGATCACTGTAAGTGAAGAGGACGTGGAAGACTGCAACATCAGGACTTAGGAGAACCTGAAAATGATAAAATTATTGAAAATGCTCAATCCAGAGGTCAGGAAATACTACATCAATATCATGAAGGATTTCCCCGACGTCTTCACATGGAGCTATGATGATTTGAAGGTGTATGACATTGAAGTAATCCAGCATGTCATCCCTCTCAAAGAAGATCATAAGTTGTTCAAATAGAAACTGCAACGGATAAATCTCCTACTATTGTCGCTAATCGAGAAGGAGGTAAAGAAACTTTTTGAAGCTAAGATTATCGTTTCTTTAATATTCTTGAAATGGGTAGCTAATTTGGTACCTTTAAGAAAGAAGAACGATGAGATAAGATTGTGTGTGGAATTCCAAAACTTGAACAAAGTGTCCCTAAAGGACCACTACCCTCTCCCTAAAATGGACTATATCCTGCAAAAGGTAGTGGGGTCCCAGAAGATGTCCATGCTGGATGGTTTTTCAAGGTATAATCATATCATGGTCCACCCATATAAGAGAAACACAACTTTCACAACTCCATGGGGAACGTTCTTGTAAACCAATATGCCCTTCGGCCTGATGAACGTTGGAGATACATTCCAAAGGGAAATGGACATCGTGTTTACTGATGAAAAGGATAAGTTCATTGTGATTTATCTGGAAGACATCACGGTATACTCCACCTATGATGAAAAACACCTCGAGCATCTGAAGAAATGTTTCTAGAAGTGCAGGAAGTTTGGCATATCGCTAAATCCAAAGAAATCACATTTCAGGGTGGAAGAAGGGAAGTTTTTGGGACATATTATCTCGAAGGAAGGCATTAAGATAGACCCTAGCCGAGTTGAAGGAATATTTAAAATCGGCACTCCGTGCAGTAAAAAATAAGTGCAATCCTTCCTAGGAAAAGTAAACTTCTTGAGGATATTCATCCCAAACCTGGAAAATATCATAAATCATATAACCTGCATGCTCAAGAAGGGAAATGAGATCAAGTGGAAGCCGAAGGCCAAGAAATATTTCAAATATACCAAAATGGCACTGACTAGAGCCCCTGTGCTATCCAGTCCAGACTTCATGAAGGATTTCATCATGTTTTCATTCTCCTTAGATCATACGATTGTCGGCGTGCTGTTAAAAAAAGAAGAACAAAACTTCGATAAGCCTCTAGCTTATTTCAGCAAGACATTGTGGGATGCTCCACTAAGGTACAACATCATGGAAAAATAGGTGTATGCTTTAGTGAAGGCCTTGAAGGAGTTCAGGACGTACATATTGCATTCCCACGTCATTGCTTATGTTCCCAACAACTCAGTAAAGGATATCCTGACTCAGCACAACCCCGAAGGAAGGAGAGGTAAGTGGATAGCAACCATGTTGGAATATGACCTGGAGATCGAGCCCATGAAATTAATTAAGGGTCAGGGCCTTGCGAAGCTAATGGCGCAGTCGAACTACAATGCTATGGGAATAAATTTCATCGTTGATCTGTCAGATAATCCTCAAGAAGAAATGACTGCGCAGGTGTCCCAGGAGTTCTTCGATTCGTCATGGTATGCTAATATCATCTATGTGTTGAAGAATATCCAGGCCCCTCCGGACATAAGTAAGACTAAGGCCAGATTTCTCAAGCTTAAAGCGGTTAAGTTCTACATCCTGGACAACTCACTCTACTGAAAATATCCTGGGGGAATGTTGTTGAGTTATTTGCTAGAGAATGACATGAAGCGAGCCACCAAAGAATTTCACAAGGGAGACTGCGGGGGATACCAATAGAGGAAAACCACCGCACACAAAATCCTAAGGACAGGTTACTATTGGTCTACAATCTTCGCAGACGTGTACAAAGAAGTCTCCAGCTGCCACGAATGCCATATTTTCAAAGGGAGAAGAAAGTTCCATCCCTTTCCACTAAAGTTGATCTCAGTCGAGGCACCATTCATGCAGTGGGGTTTGGATTTCATAGGGAAAATAAATCCTCCATCCTCGGCACATCACAAATGGATACTCATAGCCACTGACTATTTCACAAAATGGATAGAAGCAATCCCCATGAAACATGCTACCGATGCAGTCATCATCCAATTCCTGGAGACAAATATCTTGTTGAGGTTCAGGTGTCCCATCAAGAACATAACAGACAATGAGGCCACATTCAAGTCTAAGAGAATGGAAAAAAAAAATTAGGATTACAATATAAACCTGGGGAATTCTACGACGTACTACCCACAAGGAAATGGATTAGTAGAATCCTCAAATAAAATCCTAACCAGGATCATCAAAAGGATATTGCAGGATAATAAGAAAGCTTGGCATAAAAATATTATCTACACGTTGTGGGAAGATTGAGTTACCACCAAGAAGTCCATTTCAGCATCACCTTTCCAGATTGTATACGACACAGATGCAATTTTCCCTACTACACTAGGGTTTCCCGTTAGAAAACTATTGCAAGAACAGAAGGCCGAGCCAAATGAAGCACAGAGAATAATAAACCAGTTGGTTCACACACAACATATGAGGGAACAAGTGTACAATCGATCACAGCTCCGCCAAAACAAGATGAAGAAATCCTTTGAAAATCATTCCAAGCCAGAGGATTTCTGGTTGGGTGATCTAGTGTTGAGATGGGATGCAAGAAATGAGGACAAAGGAAAGCACGGAAAGTTCAATAACCTATGGACAGGTCCATTCAGAATCAATGCACATCGCGAAAATAATGCTTATTTTCTGGAAGAACTAATGGGGAATGTGTTGGTTGGGGGCCTGTAAAAGACAGGTTCCTCAAACATTATCTGATGAAATAATTTTTTTTTAAGTCATTTTTCATTGTAAATAGTCGTTTTATTTTTGTGTCAAGTCATTAAGTCAGCAGAAAATTGAAGCCCGAAGTGAATGCCTTGAGTTTTATGATGAGTATTTTTAGAAACTGCATCGATAGGTTTATGTTGCATCTTGTTTTTCATATTGCAATGTTGAAGATTCAAAATAAGGCCCAATGGTCAGGCACCTAGCCTACTATTCTTTGCTACCTCGCAGAGAGGACAACATCCCCATTGGAGCCAACTATTAGCGCCGCCATTTTTCTTGAAATTGGAGTCAGTTTTCAGTCGAGTCATAGCCCATGTGTCAAAACACATGAAATCAGGTACATAGCAATGAAAGGGTCAAAGTCATTAAGTGGCCAGTTGGCCCTTGGAAATGGGAAGGGATGTCAGAGTTGAAACATACATGAATGGTATGGGTATGTTGTTCCCAAAAAGTTGGGTCCTGTCAAAGTTAGTCTCTACGTGACCCAGGTCGAGTCAAGTAGTTAATGGAGGTCGCATCGGCAGGTGTTGTAAATATTATCAGTTGACCATATTTTTTGTCTATATGGCACAGCTAATAGGGTTGGATGAAGGCCCTCCCATGCTTAAACTTGTCAACTCACATGGGGTCCTGTGCTAGTGTGATGCTTGAAGGGGATACTGAGGTGAATTGTTTACATGTATTATATCTTAAGTTACATATTATTTTTCATGCTTTAAGGACTAATGTTTCTTATGAACTTTGGGTAACCTTTTCTCATTCTTTGTTTTGTCTCGGATGACCCTATCATGGTTGTTTGAGGGACATCTTGGGCTTGTACCTAGGACGTTGGTCATTTATTGTGAGACCTTGGCATGTGTGATGGAGAGTAGTGGTTCATCTAATGACTCACCACCCTCATACATTATCTCTCACATCCTTGCAACCTTGGACAATGGACATATGGTCTTGGTATGAGAAGATTCAGTCATGATGGCACACAAATGGACTTGAATCCCATAGGTTGGGAAGATTACCCTAGATCTCATAGTTCACCAAGATCAGGGAGGTTGTAGCAGTAGATAGTCATAGACGTGGTAGAGATGAGATGTAGCTCTCGCGGGCCTGGATGCAACACTTGGATCTTAGACGTTGGCCCTGTTTTAGTGATGATGACATCTTCTAGGGTATGATGCATCTAGAATTTGGTGCACACATGGGGTACTAACGATGGTTGGCATGACTTGGGGTGAGGAGAGATATCACTTTCTCTCACCTTTCTCTAGATTGGTGCCACATGGCCTTTGGAGGACTCCTTCTTTCCTAAGAGGGCTTGATGTCTCACATGTGTGGGATGTTATGATGTATTTTGCACATTTTTCATTTTGTAAAGGTTAAATGAGGGGCCGTCCCCACTTCTATTTTGTTGTTGACACTCTATGTGGAAAAATGTGTTAGGGTAGCCTCATATAAAAAGGCTAACCCTCAATTTCATTTTATGATCATCTTTTCCTCACCATTGTGAGAGCTACTTCTGAATTTTTTGGCCCCTTAGGGGTTATTGGTCTTTCTCTCTCGTGCGTTATGCTTGGAATGAATCTCATGTGGATGGTTTTCTTATTTTGGATGGATATTTATGCAATTAGGGTTAAATTATCATGATTTCTTGGATGAAGTAAGTAAATTTCTGCAATTTAATGTTATGTTATTGATGTTTATGGTGAAATTGTTATTTTGTTGAAAAAGTCTTGTTTTATTGAAACCCTAAGAGAGGAACATAAGTTATTCTTCCTCTCACAAAGTTTTATTTGTCTGAAATTTGTAAATTGTCCTTGCTAGGGTTAGAACCCTAAATCCCTAAAGTGCTATCACTTTAGGATTTTATCCCTAGACAATTAATCTTTGATATAGTTGAAGTTACAAGAAGGGAGAAACGATATCTAGGGCCGAAGTGTGCTTGCACCCTAGAAATCCTTCACCTGAAAGTCTAAAGCACAATGCCCAAATGTGCTTGCACCTTACGGTTTAAACTCTACATGTGGTTTCAAGTAGATCAACCTTCAAAGTTGGATGCATTTGAGAATCCATATCCCCAAAATGGTAAAGGCAGTAGTCTTGAAGCAACTCCCACGACAAAAGTGATTGATAAAACCTCCCTTTCAAATGTCTCAAGAATTCTAATAACTCAACTAACTCTAACCCTAGACAACTTGTAATATTTCTTGTTGTTGTTATAAAAAAATTCTACATCCATCTAAAACTACACTAATTTGTTGCATACACTCATCTAAAGGTGGCTTAACTCACTCAGAAATCACCTCTAACTATTGGATAATTTTCTATTTGGTTGCATGCTAACTTTTCATGGTCAATTATGGTATTTCTGAGCATTAATTATTGTTGTTAGAAATCATTTACTATTGTCATACAATTGTTTATTGTTGCAAATTTGTAACAGGCGTTGAAATATATATTGTCTAGTGTCTAAAAGAGGTCATTTTGCACACTTTAGCTTGGAAATTTTTACATATATGCTACAAATTGTTCTTGTTCCGAGGAGGTACAATAAACTACATCACAACCTCTTTCCTTCATTGACCTAGACCAACCATTCAGTGATCAAGATATGGGGCATTGGGCTTGGCTACTAAACTTGCTATTTTGTCCCTTGAAGTCACTAGGGAAGCCTCCCTTGTGGTGGACCTCTTCCATCACTAAAACAAGGGAAGATCTTACTAAGGTGACAGTGGTAGTTTCTCCCATAGTTACGCAAGATTTGGGGATCTTGTGGTAGGATTTGCACAAGTACAAATATTGTGATAATAGTGCAAAAAATTGACACAAACATGTCGAATGGTGTTCTCAAATTTATCAAGACAATATTGATGAGTTGTCCATCCTTCTTCCGATAGTTCTTTCCACATTCACCCAATTTCAATTGGATTTCTTTGACATTCACTAAATAGTCTTCTATTCTATCAAAAGAATGATTATTGAGAGAGATCAAATATTTCTACAATTGCATGAAGTGGCTCTCATCAACTCGATCGAAAAACCACTTGAGATTTATCCATACTTGATGGGGGAAGTCGATTCCACTAAAGTGAAATTGAATCTCCCACGAGATATAGGTCTGATTACCCCCACAGTCTCATCCTTCTTACCGTCAACAACGAAATTAGTTTGGTCATATGTTGGATCTGGAATCACAAATATCAGATACTGCCACAGTCCTTTTCTCTTCAATAGGGTTTCCATATCTGGTTCCCATACTACATAATTTGATTCGTTAAAAAAAACAAGATCAAACTTCGAAGCCATCTTCAATATCTAAACAGAAAGTCTATTTTCAAATGTTCCAATCGAAAAATCACCAGCCTAGAGTCAATCACACAATAGATCCAACTCAACAAGGTTTGCAGATAACAAGTCGAGATTTTGAACCATCGAATCTAATACCATGTTTGGGAAAGGGGTGGAACCTGTAATGAAATAGATAAAAAATTCTATTTATAATCATAGAGGGAATAAAATTTTGAGGACAAAGGTGGTGTCTAAAGACACCATTACAGTACTTAAGCAAATATTACTTTGATTAGAACATCATATTGCATATTGGACCTTGATATCTCCATATGATATAAACTCAATCACTTGATCGACATGATAATAATGACCCATGGGATCTTCTATTTATAGCCTCAAGATCTAACCAACTTCCATAGAATCTAAAAGATCTTATCCACATGTAATTGTCAGTTGTTAGATTTGACTTCACCAAATCTCCACTGTCGAGTCGGCTCGACAGGGACGCTCGACCCGACTATCCATGTGTCGAACTCATAGTTGATTGTTAGGTTGGTTGATCCACCACCCAACTATATTCGATTGTTGGTCGACTATTTGAATGACAAACATGTCGACTATTCTACTGAATGATGTAGAGTTATGGTCGATCATCTGACCAACTGTATCCATTTGTAGTTTGATCCCTCAACCAACAAAATCTAGGATAAGTGTGATGGTGTAATATACCTGGGGAGGTAATATGGGGGACCTAGGGAGGTACCCAATGGGAATGTGGTTATATATTATTAGTGGAGGTCATTCAATATAAGGTGGACTAGGTCCACTTAATTATTATTAAATAAGGCCCATTATGGTAGTTAGATCAATATGAACATAAGAAATGTGAGAAGGCTTTCTAGGGAATAATATATGATCTTACCTTACCTCAAGGGTTTTGACTACAGCGTGTTACTCCTGCTGTAGTACGACATCCTGCCCGCAACCTTATCAAGAGAAAATTCTCTAAAATTTGAGCCACTTGAAGACATGTACAACTCCACAATTAATTGAATCAAGGCTAATGCAACATTACAATTAAGTGCATGACAGCCACTGTAATATTTGGATGGGAACATTGTAGATTGGTGGCTCTGGTGGGTGGTTCCGTGCAAGTGGAGTTATTCATCATAAACTAGCATTCGTGCTTCCTACTTAAGATATTCCTTATGCCATGTGAAGGATGAACAAGTGTTGAGTCTAGTCGGATCGAAAAGGATCATGAACGGTACGCTAGATTCGAGAGCCTCCAACACATATGTGGGGGCCTAATCAAACTATAATAACATTTTATAAAATTTATTGAATGTCATAAATACGTTAAGGAGACTTGGTTTTCTATTTGGAGAGACGATAAGAAGAAAAAATTAGCCATAAATACGATATTTTTCCCACCAAATTCCAACTATACTTCCCGTTAGCTCATCAATTATGCAATTATATGTCTCCTCTTTAGACAAAATTAATGTCTTTTAGCATATCTTCAACATAGGATGCTACTATTGATTAAAGATGATCACGATGTTAACACTTGTGTACCAATTCATGATGAGTTTTTATTTGAGTGTCATCTTGACCCTATGGGTATGTTTCATAACCATTTCTCCCATGTAATAGTTTTTAGGGAAAAACAACTATAAACTAGTAAAGATCTATTATATATATATATATATATATATATATATATATATATTAAAACGAGTATATATCTACACCAATTTTTGTTTTATTATCTCTTAATAGTCTATTAATCCAAGAGTGAAAGAGTCATGAGCCGGTCATGGTGGCGGCGGCGGCGGCGGCGGCGTGGATCGGTTTCCTCCTGCATGTGGATATCTAATATATATTTCATCCTCCCACTTATTCTTGTCTATGTTCAGGCTCTTCATTGCGGTATCTGGCCAATCAAAATCACATTCACATTCAGTTTCGTTGACTGCCATTTCCTCGCAGGAAGACAAGGCAGCTGATCCAGAAAGTGAGTTATTGAGAAATTATAAAGTCTTCATTGTCATTTTCATGTGTTTCCACTAGTAGTAAGTACATTGTATTCTTCATTGTCATTTTCATGTCTTTCCACTAGTAGTAAGTACATTGTATCCCGCAATTCGTGTTTTCTTTCCACTAGTAGTAAGTACATTAAATATTTTCGTCAACGTGCACTAATTGAACCCGTTATCTTCGGCACGCCCTCCGTCACCCTCGACTCTTTTTTCCTACGTTTTGCTCATCGTCATGGTCTTACAACAAGATTTGGACGTGATGAAATTATATCTATAGATTGGTAATTTGATCAAACAAAAGATAAGGACGTGCACACATATTGGACGGCTAAAGAGAAATATACTTTTAATATTCTATATTTTGAATTTTTTTATTGGAATTCAATAAAATAGATTTTGGTGAGGTGTTGTTTAACTGTTTTATGAAATGGTTTTTTCTTAGAATTCGACACGAAATCATTCTTTCTTGTTGTATAAAATTCATTTATGAATGTAGAAATGGATTGCTAAAAACCTTATGGGGCACTTAGATTACATAAATAATCACTCAAATCCGGGATATAACAATTTCTCACCGGATTTCAGGAAAATGTCCCCGAAAAATATAGCCGAAAAAGAATTATTTCGTAGAAYATTTAGACTAGGGCTTTGGTGAAATTATTATTTTCTTTTTTTTAATTGTAATTTTGAATGTAAAAAAACTAATTCAACACCCAAAAACCCTCTAGGCACTTAAATTGTAATTTTAAATGTAAAAACTAATTCAAGACAGAAAATCCCTCTAGGCACTTAAATTATACAGATTGAATCACTCAAATTTAGAGTTCCAACCATTTTTAACAAGATTTCGAACAAAATTGAACAAAAATATACCAGTAAAAACACCCAAAAAATTGAACATCTAAACTACCCGCTTTTAAAATCATCAACTAAATAATTTCTCTCAATTAATTTGAGATCCAGTAAAATCAAACATTAAGGAACAACTATGTAAAAACTATGTAAAGTCATCTCATGGACGAAAAGTTATCTTAATGTTTATGGTCTCCTAAAGTTTTTTTTATTGTTAATTTCATCATTATTGATCTTTGTAATTGTAATTTAGTGAGATTTTATATAAGAATATTCATTGAGATATATCTTTTTTCAAAATTATATCTAAAAAGTTTGAAAGGAATTTAACCATGTATTTTTATATTTTTTAGTTACGAAATAATTAAAGTTTGAAGAAATTATATTATATATTTTGATATTCTTTAATTATGAATAGGTTTAATGATTAAGAACATGTGTTTACTCTTAAAAAATCACATATCCAAATTCAAAAAAAAATATAATAAATATAACTCCATAAACTTACCAGTCAAATATATCTCCTTAAAATTAACAATCAAATAATTGAATAACAACACTCAATACTCAATGAATAAAACTAACCCACTGGACTTTGACCATATATCTTGCTATTCAAATAAAAGTTTGGAAAAAATTGGCATCAATATTTAAAATCATTTCATACCCTTTTAAAATGCATTTAAACTATTAAAAAAAGTTGCCAGAAATGTCGAATCATTGCATCAATATTTAAAATCATTTCATGCCCTTTTAAAATACATACTTTTAAACTATTAAATAATCTCAAAATATTGAGCCAGAAATGTACAATCATTACACCTATCTTTAAAATCATTTCATACCCTTTTAAAATACATACTTTTAAACTATTAAGAAAGTCTCAAAATATTGAGCCAGAAATATCCAATCATTGCACCAATCTTTAAAATCATTGCATACCCTTTTAAAATACATACTTTAAACTATTAAAAAAATCTCAAAATATTGAATTTATCACTCGGCTCGAGACTTTTCATATCCTTTAAGATATGATAGGAGTATAAAAATGAGCATGGAATGAAATGAAATAGAGTAAACATTATGTACCTACGAATAAGTATTTAATAATGTTGTTATGGGAATGTGAATGGTTAGATTTGAATTAATGAACATGGAGTGACATAAAATAAACATGATGTGAAACAACAATACATACATTGGAGTTAAGATATAAACTATTAATTTTAAATTAGTTCAAATTCAACCATTCCTCCATCAACAATATTATATACAAAAGAAAGAACAATAATACAATCAAATATAGAAAATCTTTCAAATAAATGTTTAATTTATTGACTTTTTTTTACTTTGAATTTGTTAAAGGTTGAAATATATATGTGAAAATGGACTTTTTCATCCATTGTTGTTAGGGCAATGAATAGACAGTTAAAGCTGTCAAATACTAAATATAAAGAGATCCGAATAAATTGCATTAAGCAGTTTTTATTTTTTTATTTTTTTTAACATTTAATGCTATTATAAGATTACAAGATTATTAAATTGTATTGAATGGTTTGTATATTTGGGTGTACTTTAAATCAAATTACACATTTATATGGAAAGCATTTAATATTAAATAGATAAATGTTCAATATTTATTGAATGGTTTTTTTTACATTTAATGTTATTATAAGATTATTAAATTTTATTGAATGGTTTGTATATTTGGGTGTACTTTAAATCAAATTACACATTTGATATGGAAAGCATTTAATATTAAGTAGATAAATGTTTAATATTTATTGATGGAGAGCAATAAACAGACTACTACGAAGCATTCAATAAGCTTTCAATGTTGCCGAGGGCACACTTAGTGTTATTTTTTATACCATTTGCTATGACAAACTGCTTTTGGGTTTGCTTATTCGTTGCTTTCTAGACCGTGTTTTGTTCTACTAATTCTGGTATTAGGTTTTTTCTGTGCTAGTTCTGGTATTAGGTTTTTTCTCTGCTAGTTATGGGCCCCTAGTTATATTTTCATTCCAATTGCCTTAGAGTTTTGCTCTACTTTGAGACTCTAGTTCTGTGCGACTAGATGGGATTTGGCTTGGGCTTTTCCTCTTGGTTTCTTCATTGTTCTTTAAGTGTGAGGACGGGATTTTGTTGTGTTAGTTGGGTCATGCAGGCTCGCATTTTCTCTCTTCGAGAGTTTGGTTCTAGTGTCTTCTAACTCACGACCTCTTGTATAGATTCAGTCCTTAAAATCCCTCAATATTGACATATTATTCCTTTGATTCTTTAAATTCTTCTTCTATATATCCTTCCAGTTGTCCATAAAGGCTTGTTGGCTTTATCTACTTAGCCATAAAAATATTTGGCAATTATTTTGTTGCAGCCTGAACTTGATTTTATTGGTGCAAACATTCGAGGAAAATTGGTAAAATCGCTTGTGCATTTTGTTAGAGGCGTTTGTTAATCTTAGGCACAACTGCATTTTTATTTGATATTATCTTAAGTTATTGTATTCGGCCAACATGAGCTTAATTGCAAAGAATATAAATAGAGATGTTAGTGTGTCACACACGTCCTTGAGCTTTGTTATGTAGATGAGAGTCACGTCCTCGAGCTTTGTTATGCAAATGAGAGTCAGTCAAAATTTATTGTCGTCTTAATTATTTGAGTAGGTTAACTTTTACAAGAAGTCTCTGTCTTAATATATATATATATATATATATATATATATATATATGTCTGAGTTTGTAAGTAGTCAATAAACTGAGAAGTAGCAAGCAGCAACAGCTGTGAGGAGTCTTAGAAGTCTGAGACCACAAGCTCTGTGTGTAAGTTTGCAGAAGTTGTTGGAGCTGAATTTCGTCATAGTTCTGTATTCTGTAACCGCCTGCAACATCAGTCTATTAATATATATAAAGTATTTTGTGTGTTAACATTTTCATGAATATTTCTGAGTTTTGTTATGTTTGTGAGTTTATGTGTTAAAGAGTAAAACATTGTGAAGAAATCATTTTATTAAGTGTTATTATCAAAGCATGCAGTATATCGTGCAGTCTGTGAACTGCGCAGTAAGTCCTGAGGGTTCAACAACGAAGAATTTAACTGTGTGGTATTTGCAACTGTGTTGCACAAAGTTTCACTACGCACTGTAGATCTGAGATCTGGTGTGAAAGAAATTTTTATTAGAGTAGGTTTATTAGAGCAGGTTTATTAGAGCAGAAGCTCTGTCGTAAAGAGAAATCATGGCTTCTACTTCAAATATGCAACCTCCCACTTTTATAGGAAAAAATGATGAGTTATGTTCCTTGACCATGAAGGAAAAATGATATTATGTCAAAATGTATGGGATATAGTCGAAAATGGCTATGTGGAACCAGCCGATCAAGTAGCGTACAATGCTCTCACACAAGCCGAGAAGGATTCTTTGAAATATCAAAAGAAGAATGATGGAAAATTCATGTTTTACATACATCAGGCCATGAATGAGAGCATACTTCCAAGATTTGCATCAGCAAAGCAAGCCAAGGAAGCATGGGACATATTACAAACCTCTTATCAAAGTATGGACAAATTCAAGACTTCAAAACTACAAATTCTTAGAAGAGATTTTGAAACATTGTCAATGAGAGACTCAGATTCAGTAGATTCATTTTATACCCATGTTATTGGCCTGATAAATCATATTAAGTCTCATGGTGAAACCATAAAAGACATGAAGATTGTTGAGAAGGTACTTAGGATTCTTCCTCTTAAATTTGATACTCTAGTTATGACTCTGGAAGAGAGAAAAGACCTGAGTCAGTTTAGTCTAGATGAATTGCAAGATTCCCTCATTAATCATGAAAACTGGTTAAATGGGTCAAATATGTCATTAGAAAATGCATTTTCAATCATCTATAAGTTGTGGAAGAGGAAGGGGGAGAGATAACTCTCGAGGTAGAGGAAGAATTTGTGCTATAGGTGGACGTAGTAGCAGTCCTACAAATACTGGTGGAAGAATTCAAAGTCAAAGTAATAGTCAGTCAAGTAATCAGAGAGTTGATAAATCAAAGATTCAGTGTCATTACTGTAAAAAGTATGGAAATTATGAATATGAGTGCACAAAGAGATAGAATAATCAAAAAAATCAAGGAAAAGATAAGTCACACAGCGCAAATAATCCTTCCAGTCCTATGTTTATGGCACATGTTGAAGCAATGCCTATATTATCATCAGTTGAATGCAATGTTGCTCAAGAAAATCCCTGTGACATATGGTATCTAGATTCAGGTTGTAGTAATCACATGACAGGAAACTTATAATTGTATTCTAGTTTGGATAAGTCAGTCCAAACTAAAGTTACACTTGCAACAGATATCCAAGTCATTGTATTAAGAAAAAGAAGTATTAACATTTTAACTAAACAAGGAGAACAAAAAATTATGCCTGATGTATATTATGTCTATGGTTTAAAAAATAGTTCGATGAGCACATGACAACTATTACAGAAAGGATACAGAATCTACATGGAAGATAATCATTGTGTGATTATGGAAAGATATCCAAGAAATTAGCTTATTGAAAAAATTCATATGACAAGCAAAAAATTGTTTCCATTGACATTGAAGTCATCCATGAAGAGAAAAATGACGCAAGTTATCTATGAAAGAAAACATGCACAGTCTAACATTGCATTTAAAGCAGAAAGAAAAGAAGAAAGTGTGCACAATTCCAAAGAAGGAAAAGTTGGTGCGCGCATTTTTAAGGAAAAAGAAGACAGTAGTGCAGAGATGCAGGTAACATTCCAATATGAAGTGCAGGATGATTCCTGGCTATGGCATTTCATATTTGGACACTTAAACTTTGGAGTTCTGAAAGTACTACACACAAAGGATATGGAGAAAGGTTTACCATTAATTGAAAAATCGGAAAGAATATGTGAAGGCTCTATTTTTGGAAAGCAACATAGAGAGTCATTTTCAGTTGGCAAGTCTTACAGAGAAAAATCTCCACCAGAAATTGTACATTCAGATATTTGTGTACCAATGCAAACACCATCTATAGGAGGCAGTACATATTTTCTTACATGTATTGATGATTTCTCAAGAAAAACATGGATCTATTTTCTAAAACATAAATCTGACGCATTGGGTTGTTTTCAGCAATTTAAATCACTTGTGGAGAAGCATAGTAGTTATTACATCAAGGTTCTAATAATTGACAGAGGAGAAGAATATGTTTCAAGAGAATTTCATAACTTTTGTAAAGTTCATGGAATTTACAAGCAATTCACTACATGGCATACACCACAGCAGAATGGTGTCGCAGAGAGGAACAATTGAACCATCATGGAAATGGCGCATAGTATATTGGCATCCAAACACTTTTCAAATTAGTATTGTGTTGAGGCAGTAGAAAGTGCAGTATACATCATGAACATATGTCCGACAAAGAGTGTGAAAAACAAAGTTCCTCAAGAAGCATGGACATGTATGAAGCATAATGTGGTGCAATTAAAAGTCTTTGGTTGTGTCGCACATGCACATGTTCTAGATGAGATGAGAAAGAATCTAGATAACGAAGGACAAAAAATTATATTTGTTGGATATTCTAAAGATACAAAAGAATACAAGTTGTATTATCCTATTGTAAGAAAATTCATAATCAGTCGCAATGTTCGATTTGTGGAAAGTGAAGCATGGGATGGAAGCATAGAAAAGACAATGAGAATTATTGATGCTATAGGGCATGATGATATAGAATATGAAGTGGTTCAAACACCAGTTATAAGTCAGTGCACATTTCCTTCGACATATGGAACTGCAACACAAATCCCAACACAATCTACTCCAGTGAGATCTACAAGTGCGTAATCCACACGTACAATGCAACAAACTCCAACAAGAAGTCCAAGTAGTTCTACATCTCCATACCCCACATTAGCAAGTTTGTTACCAAGGAAAACAAGAATTTTGCATGACATTTATAATGTTGACATAGCAAATTTATTTTCAGTTTTTTATCTATTTTCACAAATAGATCATCCATTCACTTTTGAAGAAGTTGTCAAAGATTATGTATGGGTGCAAGCCATGGATGAAGAAATTAAAAGAATAGAGAACAAACATACATGGAAGTTGGTAGATGTACTTGAAGAAAAATATGTGATAAGTGTCAAATGGATTTATAAAACCAAGCAAGATGCAAAAGGAAATGTGCAGAAGCACGGGGCAAGGCTAGTTGCAAGAGGTTTTTCATAGAAACCTGGAATTGATTTCAATGAAACATTTTCACTAGTTGCGCACATGGACACAGTAAGAAATGTGTTATCCATTACTGCGTAGAACAAATGGTTTGTTTATCAAATGGATGTAAAATCATCATTTTTGAAAGGAAATATAAGAAGAAGTGTATGTGGAACAAACACAACGCTATAAAATTTTGGGACAAGAAAACAAGGTGTATAGATTGAAGAAGACATTGTATGGATTAAAGCAAGCTCCCATAGCTTGGTACAGTCACATAGATTCCTACCTCACTCAAAATGGATTCCAGAGAAATGATTGTGAGCCAACACTATACATCAAAGAAAATCAACAAGGTAATATGTTGATTTTTTTCTTATATGTAGATGATTTGATTTTTATAGGTGAGTTTGGCATAGAAGAATTTAATCCAGTCATGGAGGATGAGTTTGAGATGATTGATTTGGGGCTTATGATATACTTTCGGGGTATTGAAGTTCACCAGTCCAAGGTTGGTATATTTATTTCACAATCTAAGTATGCATATGAAAATTTGAAAATATTTAATATGATAAATTCCAAAGCAGCCCCAACACCTGCCATAACAAGATTGAAGTTAAGAAAGGAAGATGAAGGGTCCAATGTGGATCCCACACTATTTAAAAGGTTGGTAGGAAGTTGTGTGTATTTGACAACAACACGACCTGATATTATGTATGGAGTGAGCTTGATTTCAAGGTTCATGGAGACTCCAACAAAATCATATTTGAAGGCAGGAAAAAGAATTTTGAGATATGTGAATGGAACTAAAGATTTTGGCATTATGTATTCTACTTCAAAAGATTTCAAACTTATTGGATACACCAACAATGATTATGGAGGTAGCATAGATGACATAAAAAGTACTTATGGGTACACATTTCATTTTGGAACAAGTATATAGTGTCATGGGAATCAAGGAAGCATCCCATTGTGGCTCTTTCTTGAGAAAAAGTTGAGTACATCGCAGCTACAAGCACAACTTGCCAAGCAGTTTGGATGAGAAGAATGTTAAAATATTTGTTGCAGGAACAACAAGAACCAACTACAATATTTTGTGACAACAATTCATCCATCATGTTATCCAATAATAACGTGTTTCACAAGAAAACCAAACACATTGATACAAGGTATCATTTTATAAAAGAATTGGTGAATAACAAAGAAATTTGTTTAGATTTTTGCAGGTCAAAAGAACAAGTCACAAATATATTTACAAAATCCTTAGCAAGGGATGCATTTCAGAAACTGTGCAGTTGTCTAGGAGTCAAGGCAGTCACATATGTATGACAGTTCATGCCAATTCAATTTTTGATGTAAATTTGTTTTGTATTTTGTAAACTCACCTACTTATAATTAAGAGAGGGTATTGTTAATATTAATTACAATTCGTGAGCTTCACGCTTACGTAGACTCTGTCTGTCACGGAAAACAGAGATGTTAGTCTATCAGACACGTCAATAAAGAGTGTTAGTAAGAGTTTATTTAATGAGATGATCTTTATCTTTCTCGAGCTCTGTTATGCAGATGAGAATCAATCAAAATTTATTTTCGTATTAATTTTTTGAGTCGGTTAGCTTCTACAGGAAGTCATTGTCTTAATCTATATATGTCTGAGTCTGTAAGTAGTCAATAGACTATGAGCTAGAGAAAACAGAGTCGTGAGTTATGTTCGACACCACAGGTATTCCAACAGAGGACGAACACCTTCAGTAACCACTCACATAACCAGATCAAAGATCAACACACCGTTTTTTTCACGTGGTAAAACCCCTATGGGGAAACATCCATGGCCCCAACCAACGCGACCACTTGGAGCAGTTTATTGATGCAAAATAAAAAGATTACAGAGAGATTTTTCAAGAAAGTTTCTCACAATCGATCATCGACAAATGACTCTCCATGCTCTTTAAATAGAGATCATGGACCAATCAGGTGTTAAGCCATGGATCAATGGTTGTTAAGATCGAGGAGAGTATGAACCATTAGATCACTCTATGTCAGGAACATATCGTGACCGTCGGATTTCCTAACTACAAATGCATAATAATGCATACTAAAGAAACACACTATGAAACATATTTTTAACTAACGACACATTAGACCAAGTATATCTTAACTAACTCCTAAGTGTCTAAATATCCTAACATTCCCCCTTAAGAACAACTTGGGATATGATTGAAGGATTTACAATGGTGACACAATAGGAGAAGCAAGGAGGCATTAGAGCCTATCCCCCCTTAATGACAACTTTGTGAACTCCTACATAGATCGAAGTTTTGAAAACTTCTCTTCTGTAAGAGACTTTGTGAAAAATTCTACAACTTGATCTTCTATAGGACAAAATATCACTTCAATAACTTGATCATGAATGAGATTTCTAATGAAGTACATGTGTAGCTTGATGTGTTTTCTACGTTGATGTTGAAATGGGTCTTTGGCAAGCTCAATGGCACTTTGATTGTCGCAACAAAGGATGGTCAGATGCTGCTGTTGGAATCCAAAGTCTGAAAGGATCTGTCGAAGCCACAAGGATTCCTAACTTGCATTTACCGTTGCTTGGTACTATGCTTCTGCTAAAGAAAGTGCAATACCCTGTTGTTTCTTACAGGCCCAAGTGACAGGTCCTTAACCAAGGATGAAAACATAACCTGCAGTAGATTTTTTATCATCAGGGTCACCAACCCAATCTGAATCAGTGAAACCAACCAATAAAGGAGTCCCCCCTGAATTATAATTATTTCGAACTGAACTGTACGATGGACATAGCAAAGTATCCTTTTAGCTGCTTTCCAATGACTTTCATGGGGTGTTTGCATATACCGAGAAACAAGACCAACAACAAAGGAAAGATCAGGACGGGTATGAGTCAAGTATAAGAGGCTACCAACTAACTGACGATACAGGGTGGCAGTAAGCTTGAATCTAGACTAGACGGAAGAAGCGGTTGGTTTACAATCGTCCATGTGAAAGTGACGAAAAAGGTCACAAGCATACTTAGACTGGGAAAGAAAAATTCCTTCATTGGTTTGCAAAACTTGGAGGCCAAGGAAGTAGTGAAAAAAACCTAAGTCTGTCATTTCAAATTTCTTCTTAAGGCTGGTTTTCACATGGTTTAAAAGTTTTGAGTCACTACCAGTAAGGATAAGGTCATCAACATAAAGGACAAGGATTATGAGATGGCTTCCTACTTTCTTGGTATAGACATTAGGATCAGAATGGTATCTAGAGAATCCAGTGGCAATAAGAAAGTTATCCATTTTGGCATACCAAGCTCGGGGAGCTTGCTTGAGACCATAAAGAGATTTCTTAAGGCGACAAACAAGGCTAGAGTCATTCTGGACATAGTCAGGAGGTTGTTCCATGTAGATTTCTTCTTGCAAATATCTGTGCAAGAAGGCGGATTTAACATACATTTGATGGACCTCCCATTTATGTGAGGTAGCAAGGGAAAGAACAAGGTGGATGGAATTCATTTTGGATACAGGGGAAAATGTTTCATTATAGTCAATTCCTTCAACATGGGAAAATCCTTTGGCAACTAATCAAGCCTTGTGTCTTTCAACACTTCCATCTGATGCATACTTAGTTCTGTAGACCCATTTACATCTAATAAGTTTTCTTCCTTTTGGAAGAGGTACAAGATCCCAAGTGTCGTTTTCCATTAAAGAATGATACTCTTCATTCATTACTGTATCCCAATCTGGATGACCTAAAGCTTCTGCAAATGTCTCTAGATCATGAGTTTCTGAAATTTGAGCCAAAAGAGAAGAGGCTCGCTAGAACTGTGAATGTGTCTGACGTTGATCTAAAATATCATCAACAAGATCACCAACTACTTCTCATGTTGAATGGACCCATCTAGGAAGCGGTGGAGTTGGTGTTGGTTCAGGTTAAAAGGACTCATCTGGAGGAAGGTGAGCAGGCAAAGGTGGATTTTCATCCTCATTGTCATCATTTGAAGAAGAAAGTAGAATAGAAGAAGGCACAAACATTGAATATGGCTTGCAGGCCAAAGAAGGCATAACTGCCAAATTAGGCTTGTAGGCCAAAGAAGCCACAAACGCTGAATTAGGCTTGCAGGCCAAGATATTTTCATCAAATTTAACATCTTTTCTAATAATAATTTCATTACAATGTGTTTGAAGAAGTCTATAACCTTTGACATCTTCAGAATAACCAACAAATATATACTTCTCACTTTTAGGTTGTAATGCTTTCCTTTTCTCATTAGGAATGTGAGCCCATGCGATACTGTCAAATACATGGAAGTGACTTACATCTGGTTTAATTTTAGTCCAAGCTTCTTTTGGTGTTAGATTTTTAAGAGCCTTTGTGGGAGTGCGATTTACTATGTAATTTTCACAGTTGATGGCTTCCGCCCAACACTTTAGACTTAATCCCTTAGATTGGATCATACAATTAGCCATTTATTTTAATGTGTGGTTCTTTCTCTCAGCAACACCATTTTGTTGTGGTGTATATGGAACAGTGTGTTTCATTTGGATTCCCTATGTAGTGAAGTAACTTGTAAAATTATTGTTCACATATTTGCCTCCATTATTTGTTCTTAACCTTTGAATTTGATGTCCAGGTTGCTTTTCTACAAGGGTCTTGTAGGCCAAAAACTTGTCAAAAACTTTGCACTTAAGTTTTAAGAAGTAAACCCAAGTACGTCTAGAAAATTCATCAATGAAAGTTAAGAAATACTTGCACCCAAAAAAAGAAGGAGAAGAAAATGGACCACACAAATCACTATGAACAAGCTGCAAAGGACCCGAGGCATGCCAAGAGGCATGTTTTTCAAAACTATCCCGATGATGTTTGTCGAGAACACAACCGACACAAAACACCATCTCTACATGAAACAAGAGGAAGACCAGTCACCATATGTTGATTACATAGTTGTTGCAATGAGAAATAGTTTAGATGACCAAACCACTCATGCCAAAGTTTGCTCAAGTCATCGCTATGAGCAACAAAAACCGATAAAAAAGATGATGACCCAAAGTTGTCAAACTTGTACAACCTGGTAATATCATCAACAATTTCAGTTGCAAGAACATGCCTAGGATCTTTTAGATCTTTGATTACAACTTGGTGAGGTGAAAACTCTATAGTTTTACCTTCACCTGAATGAGTGATTTGATATACTGATAGAAGGTTACAAGAAAGACTTGGAACACATAATACATCATTGAAATGACCATTTTCTACTTGAATTGTTCCAGATCCTTCAACACTAAGAGATTTATCATCACCAACAAATATTTTCTTGGTGTTACATTCATTTAGAGTAGAAAATATGTCTATATCGTTAGCCATATGATAAGATGCTCCAGAATCAATAAGCCATTTATCAGAAGTAGAAGTAGAAAGTGTATTGAAGGAGAAACTAGAAGTAGAAAGCGCATGTCCATGAGAAGAAGAAGTAGTAGTAGAATCAATACTGATGTTGTGCTTCTTCATCGTTGCTTCTAAAGCTATCATATTCTTGAAACATTTGGACTCATCATGACCATGTTTATCACAAAAGTTGCAATGTTTGTCAGTCTTCTTATTTTTATATTTTTCTCCTTTGTCTATATTCGGAGAAAAAGTTGTCTGAGTTTGTTTGGGACCCTTATATTACTTTTTGTTGTGGCGATGATGTTGCTTATTGGGAGTCTTGGGTTTATCTTTCTGTTGGGAAACTAAGGATTTGTTGGAGGCACCTGCAGTGTTGATCACTCCAAGTTGTACAGGCTTATCTTCCTCTCTAATCAAAGTAGCACAAAAGGACTCAAGAGTGGGTTTTTCATAATCTTTCCCTAGAGGCTCTCTCATGGAATAAAAGGTAGATACAAACACAAGATATGCACTACCTAGATTAGAAAGAATAAGATAGATGCAACGCTCTTCCTCCATTTTTACCTTACATTCTTCACATAAAATTATAAGTGTTTTAAACTTAGATAGATAGTCTCCAAGGCAAGAAAAATCACTTGGACTCAAGGTTAGTACTTGATTTTCTAACTATCGTGCTCGAATAATATTGAGTTTACCAAACACAGATTCAATATTTTCCCAAACTTCTTCGGGGTCATCAATTTCTTGAAGGTGGTATCTTAAATCAGGAGAGATGGACATTCCGATTAGTCCACGTGTTTTGTCACTCCTATTAACCCATTTTTCTTTCTTATCATCATCAGTGGGTTCTTTTTCCTTTCCCAAGGTAATCCGGTACAAGCCTTTACTTCTTAATAAATCTCCCATATGAGATTTCCATTGGAAGTAATTGGTGTTGGTAAGTAAAACATTACTTGTAGAAGCCATATTAAGTATAAAGATAATATGGATTTAAAAACTAAAGATGATGATCTGGATGGAAAGAGCTCAAAAAGTTATGCGGTTTTAAAAAAAATGGCACTGAAAACAGACTTCGGATGTGAGAGTTATGTCCTTTTAAAAAAACAGCATAAACAATAACCAAATGATCACGTGATAGTGTAAGTTGCTTTATGAAGTGACTGACTTTTATAAAAAGAAGTGGAGATCACTTTTACAATGAAGTTACTTTATAACAAAAAAGTTGCATGCAAAATAAATAACTCTAAAATAAAATATTAAAGCTACTTATAGTGATTCACTTTTATACTTGAAGTGAGATTCACTTTACAATTTTAGCATGAACTTTTTCAAAAAAAAGTAACAAAAGAGAGACTTGAACTCAAGACATCTTACTTAATAAGGCAAGTTTTAACCAAATGATCTAGCAAAACATGTTGTATTGTTCAGAAGGAGGATTGGGTGGTGTTGTTTTTTTTCTTGTTGTTATTGATGAAGACGGCCTTGGAGAGCGTGCTAAAAAAAAACTCTTTTGACACAAGAAAAAAATTTCACTTCTCGATGAAAACAAGGGTTAGATCTCGGTTAACTTACCCAGAAGATGCACCTTTTCCTATATGTTTTTGATTTTCCAAGATTGCATAGGGTGCAGGGAAAAGAGAATATGCATATCTAAAAGAGGAACAACCCGGAAATAAATAATACAAAACCTAAATAAAACCAAAATACTACTCTGCAAAAATTTTAAAAATGCGTATTCAAGCTTTATACCTCCGTATCTCACTGTAATGGTCGTATCTTGGAAAAACGGAAACCTTTTCGAGTGAAACGAAAAGTGATCATGAATGAAACATGTGCTCCAGACGCAATGGAACAGTCCTCTTAGCCCATAAATGTATGAAAATGACAGAAAATGGAGATGAGGCAACTCGGCTTCATGATCTCGATCTACAATAGGAGCGGGTCTTCAAACAACCTATGATACCATGTTCGACAACACATGTATTCCAACAGAGGATGAACAACTTCAGTAACCACTCGCATAACCAGATCAAATATCAACACACAGATGTTTTCATGTAGTAAAACCCCTACGGGGAAACATCCACGACCCCAACCAACGTGACCACTTGGAGCAGTTTATTAATGCAAAAGAAAAAGATTACACTGTACAGAGAGATTTTACAAGAAAGTTTCTCACAATCGATCATCGGCAAATGACCCTCCATTCTCTTTAAATACAGATAATGGACCAATCAAGTCTTAAGCCACGGATCAATGGTCGTTAAGATCGAGGAGAGTATGAATCGTCAGATCACTCTATGTCAGGAACATATCGTGACCATCGGATTTCCTAAATACAAATGCATACTAATGCATACTAAAGAAACACACTAAGAAACACACTTTTACCTAACGACACATTAGACCAAGTAGATCTTAACGAACTCTTAAGTGTCTAAATATCCTAACAAGTTAGCAAGCAATAATAGTGGTGAGGAGTCTAAGAAGTCTGAGAGAACAAGCTCTATGTGTAAGTATGCAAAATTTGTTGGAGCTGAAGTTCATCATAGTTCTATATTATGTAACCATGCGCAACATCAGTCTGTTAATATATATCAAGTATTTTGTGTGTTGACAGTTTCATGAGTATTTCTGAGTTTTGTTATGTTTGTGAGTTTATGTGTTAAAAAGTAACACATTGTGAAGAAATATTTTTATTAAGTGTTATTATCACAGTGTGCAGTATATCATGCATTCTGTGAAATGTGCATAAGTCCTGAGAGTTCAGTGATAAAGAGTTTCGTTGTGTAGGCTTTGTAACTATGATGCACAAAGTTTGTCTATGCGTTGTAGATCTGAGATCCCTAGGGATTTTTGGACCTACTTGAGAGGTGTTTAACACTTCGACTACAATGGGGTTTGACTAGAGTAATTCACCATGAAAATGAATAAGCGCAAGGGCTTGGTGGCACCGAGTGAAAATAGCCATAATTTAGAAAGTGCTTGATTTGACCTTTGTTGTTTATAGGATGAATTATGCAAGCATTTGAAGTATATGTGTTAGATAATTTAAATTTTCTTATTACTTTGCTTATCGGCATGGAATTTTAAGTCTGTGATGTGAAGTTAGGTTTTCTTTGAGGTATTCTATAAATTTAATAGAGAAAATTTCTATTGGAAATCTGTCTATTTATAAAGGTATGTGATTTAGTTATTTGTATTGTAAAAGAATCCTCCAACGACATGGAAAGTTGATGTAAAATTGTATATTTTGTTATTTACAATTTTGGTGTCTCATTATAGTCTTCTATATACCTCTCATGTTGTCCTCCATGCTATTCGTTTTTCAATCGTCACTAGATTTACTATTTATAATATTAAGAAGTGAGGAGTCTTGTTGCAAAGTATTTGGAAGGATTAAACTAAGCATCAAAGAAATAATGAAGGATCCCAACTACTAGTTTTTGAAGTATTGAGCGAAGGTTTTATTTCATGCAAATTCCACTTTATTGTAGAGCTGAAAATTGTAATTTTAGGGTTCTTTTTTAGATCACTAGGTCACGAGTTTTATTTTATTCTTATCTTATTTTGCAGACTAGATGCCCAAAATTCAGTGAGGAGTTTAAGCGACGAGATAGAGTGATATCACTAGTCTCGAGAGTCGTTGGGATCATACCAAAGCCTACATTCAATATCAACCAATTGAGCACTCCATTTATGAGCAAGGGTTTGAATTAGATAAACATGATAATTTTATCTATAAATTAACTGCAATTCTTATATTCCTAGTTTCTTTATAACTCTTATAGTTGCACTCTCATTAGTTTAAACTTAAATAGGTTTTCTCCATTTCTTCCCTATCTTATTTTAACTAATATATCCAATAACAAAGTTAGAATAGTATATGTTTTCCAACTAATCTATCTAATTACAACGACAAAGTCACAATTCCCGATCACTATATCTCCATAAAATAGAATTGGCCTCTTGAGACCCTCTAGCTATGGGTTCATCTGGAGAGAATCCATCCCTTTGTCTATTGCAGATTGTTCTTTTATTGTGGATTGCAAAACGAAAATTGTGTGAGATCTATCCATATCCACATAAAATATAAGAAATTCAATTAGCAAAAAACCCATTTTCGCAAGATACATTAATTGGTAAAAACTATTCACCCTTTAACCTCTCACTTCTTAGTTGCTTATGGAATATAAGAACTTCCATTCATAATAGAGTTTGTGCTCAAATCAATCACAAAATGGGAAGAACATTTCCTTGAGAGATTGTAAGATTATTTTACTCTAGTGAATTAGTATGCTTCTTTTCTACCTATATGAATTAGCATTTCCATCATTGTAGTTGGTTTGGATTTCAACTTATAGATTTGACCCTTTTACAATGTTGCAAATCTCACTCCTTCGCTTGAAGTTTATTAAAATGCCATCATTAATAATTTGTTTGTATGTATTCTCAAAATCCAAATGTTGTATCTAGGAGACATTTGAAAAAGTTTTTTATGGTATGTGCATCTAAGATATTATCTATATTTCTTAGTTCAATGTTTTTCTTCATTTTAATTTTGTGTGATTCTATCAATTGAAACCATATGCTAGGAAAACCTCATGCATTGGAGGCTCACTAAATCTATAAGTATACTTACATGACCAATTTCAATTAGATAAAAAAAATTGTTAAAAAAATGAGATGGCATTTAAAGGCTCACTAACTATATAAGTGTGACAACCTGACGATTATGAATGAAAATAAATTGACACTAGTGTGTAATTGAAGTTGTAAACATGTAAACATATTTATCTAGTCTAATCAGTGTTAAGAAACCAAGAATATATCTTTAAAAACAGGGAAAATCCCTTATAGATTAGGTTATTGGGTAAATGTTGGGACCAAAACTTTTGAAGGAGTAAACATTATATCTATGTATAACAATTAGAAAAATTATATCATGGCCTGCAAGAATGCTTGGAATACGAATTTGTTTGACATAAATTCTAACCAGAAAATCATTTTCAATACCTAGATAAATCTTCAAAGCACCAAGGTGATTTGACAAAATAAGTAAACACAAAATTATCTCATTTTACAAAAATGTGCAAAGAGGGCCAAGGATAGTTGAAATGTTTCCTATTCATTCATCCTTACCCATGCTATGCCAATGTTAACCCTTGTTTTGTTACAAGTTGTTGCAAGTCTCTAGTTTCTATGTAGTTGGAAGATATGCTAGTTTCTTGACTCGCTTTTATGTTGGTAAGAACAATCCTTTGTAAATAATGTACACATTTTCTTTCCTATTTTAGGGTAGCCTTCCACTGTTTTGGAATAGGGTAGAACACAACATGAAACCAAAAAGATAGTATTGCATATAATCGAAGATGATACAAAAATGTTTGAAGACAAAGGTGGTCTTTATAGACACTGTTACAAGCAAAGCATATTGTGATCATAACATCATAGTGCATATTCCACACCTTGATCTGCATGATCTATGTGTTATGTTTCTTGTTTATAATGACCCAAGGGGTCTTCTATTTATACCCTCAATATATAACCAACTTCTATATAATTGGGAAGATCGTGTCTACATATAACCATCAATTGCTAGAGATGACTCCGTCAAATCCATGTTGTCGAGTCGGCTTGACAAGGATGCTCAACCCAACCATCCATGCATCCAAATTGTAGTCGATTGTTGGTTTGGTCGATCCATGACTCGACTATATTTGATTGTTGGTCGATTATCCAACCGACAGGCATGTCCACTACTCGACCAAATAATGTAGATTTATGGTCAAATCGCCCGATCGACTGTATCCATATGTAGATCGATCGATCGACCGATTGAATCTAAGAGAAGTGTGACAAACCATTAATGTTTGATGTTCCAACACCCATGATCCTAAAATCCTTAGATGTAGAATTAATTCTTAATTACACATAAACATCTGTCCAGATTCGGTAAATGAAAATCGCTTGACTATTTGCAAAAACACATGTGAATATGCTTATTTTTCCATAAACTTCATTAATATTGATGAATAACTTGAAGAATGATGAGATAATACAACAAAAAATAAAAGAACTCAAAATATAGATATTGATGATATACTTTACTTCATCTTCAAAGTCTCTTTATAAAGCATGATTGTTCTCCATCATCTCAAAATACCAAATTACATTACAATATTGTGCATAAAAACCCAATTTTGAAGACACTCTAAAATTCCACTGCTCAAATTCAGAAACAGAGTTTACCATTGAATTTCTTGTGAAATTATGAGAAATTTAAGTATAAAGTCAGCCAAATTTTGAACAGGGGCCGAAAAAGTCTTTTTTACACATATAATGAGATTACGTGTCTCATACATGACAAACTGAGATAATACTTTTACAAATGAACTCTAATCACAAAACATACTTCATATTCATAATCTTTGTGGAAAAACAAATCCAACGAGTATAAACTTGCCTAGGTGTGGACAATATATCCTATGACATGCTTTTCCATGCAACACTTAAACTTAGCACACAAAAACTATAGTTTGTACTGCACCGTACCTTTGAATATGTGCATAATTTGGGATGCGTGCACCTTGGGATGTGTGTCACCCTTTGGATCAGTTCCCATTAAATAGGCCTAGTCCTAAAACCACCATCCAAAATTAATGCAACTTAAAATGGAGTCAACTCTAACAACCGACAATTATATGTGGACAAGTTCTTCCCGATTCTATGGAATTTGGTTAGATCTTGAGGCTATAAATACTATACCCCTTGGGTCATTATCAATAAGAAATATAAAACATAGATCATGTGTATCACTGAGCTATGGTTGGGTGGAAACGAGCACCCCTCTCAGTAGTTGCAATCACACCTGGTGTTTTTTTTTTGATAAGTGTTTTTCATCTTGTATCTTGAAATGTATATTCTGACATTTATGCTCATAAGCTGTGAAATCATGAAGGGTTTCAGTATAAGACTATATGTGTGGTGTTTGATCAGAAATGGTGGTTTCATGCTTTTGTTGGAAGGACCACGTATGGCTTACGTTTATAGATATATTTGTACAGACATATATATATATATATATATATGCATATTGAATTAATTCAGACTTCAAGTCTATTCTCGGGAAATCTATACCTCTATTCATCCCCAGTAATACCCGTAATCGATCTCTCCATGGAGATATCCTTCTTGGAAAGCTTATCAAGAACCTGGAAGAAGGATCCGAAAGCACAAGCCTTAGTAACCCGGTACGAGGAGGAATGATCCTCTTGAAGTCTCGAAATAGCAGCGTAGGGATAAGTATCAATCAACGAATGAGATCATGTTGGAAGATCTACGACCATTCATGACCATTAGATTGGAGGAATACATGAGGGCATTAAATGCATTAACCCCTTTTTCCCTTTATCCTCATGACTAACGAAGGAAACGAGACCGTAAATCCCCAAGGTCTATGGGAGCATCTGGACCGTTGGTTTTTCCACGTCCAGGGGGCAATGGGAGAGTGCACAGTGTGGGGTAGATCTAAGCCGTCAGATCTTAGTTAGAAAATATGACAGTCGTTGGATTTGTCGAGAGTTGCATGAGGTTTAAAACCTCAGGCGAAGAGCAGCAGAGCGAAAGTCCCAAAGGGGTTGTATCGGGATATCGGCAATTCGAAAGTTTGGGAGTCTGGAGGACGAAGGTCTGGACACTCAACATCAGAAGTTTCAAATTTGCAAAAGGATTGGAGTCATCCGTCTGCGGGAGGACACGTGTCGTGAGATCATCCGCTTTGGAGACTTGGGCATTGGGACTCACTGAAGTGAGTGCCTAGCCCTTGCGAGTGGCAAAGTCGTGAAAGAATCTGAGTCGTCAGTCTGCAGGAGGATGCATGTCATGAGATCATCCGCTTCAGAGACTCGGGCATCGGGACTCACAAAAGTGAGCGCCTAGCCCTTGCGAGCAGCGAAGTGGCGAAAGAATCTGAGCCGTCCGTCTGCAGGAGGACACGTGTTGCAAGATCCTCTCTATTGAGGATTCAGACATCGAGAGCTAGAGGAGGAAGTCTCCCGACTTCGCGAGTGGCGAAGTCATGAGAGGATTAGGACCATCTATCCGAGGAGGACAGGTGGCAGAGATCAAGGGATCTCGCAGACTCAGAGGTTTGCAAGGTAAGAGTCGGGCATGAGAGAACATGTGGCAAAACTTCAAGGTGGACACGTGTCACCTGTAGAAGGGAATCAATGCTTCGTTGACTTCTCACGTCTTGGGGATTCGCAGGATAAGAGCATGAGAGCTCAACCCTTTGATTCGTGAAGTCGCGAGTAGAGAGAACGCGAGAGGGGAAAATAAATATCACTTCTCTGGGTTTCGCAAGAAGAGAACACAAGAGTTGGGTGCTCCAACTCACGAAGTTGTGAAGTGCGAAGTGGTGAGGAGGAAAATCTGAACCGTTGGATCCAGGAATGGGAGGACTGTTGGATTAGAACTCAGTGGTGATATCGTATATCAGGAGTTTGGGGGTTCGGAGGTTGGAAGGGGTCACTTTCGACCATATAAGTCACGAAGTGTCGAGAGCTGAGGCTCATGAGAACACGTGGCACGTCCATCAGATGGGGCCCGTGCGATTGACAAGTGGGCACGCGTCGCCCTGAAAGGAAGTCAACCATTGCTGACTTTCGTGTCTTGGGGATTCGCGAGATAAGAGCATGAAGTCTCAATGATCCAACTTGCAAGGTTGCGAGTTGTGAGAAGCGCGAAGAGGAATTCAACCATCGCTGACTTTCGTGTCTCAGGGTTTTTGGAGAAGAAGAGCATGAGAGCTCGACGCTACAACCTGCGAGGTTGCGAGTAGCAAAAATTGTCAAAGGGAAGTCATACATCACATCTCCCCGAATCGGGAAAATTCGATAAGCGCTTGGTTGGATTAAGTGCGTAGACACAGGATAGGGTCATGTGGACTAGACCCCAAAAGGGAAACCTGCCATTCACTAGCCCTGTCGGGGTTCGACGTTTCACCGTGTCGGGGTTTGCAGAGTTGAAAGACTCGACGCCCTGGTAGTGCTGAGTTGCGAAGAGTGAAAGAACGCCATACTGGTTCAGCCTGTGGTCATGAACCATGAACACATGGAGATGGACAAGGAAGGAGCTAGCCTATGCTAAAACCCCCGTAGGCATTTTCGAGGATTCTGATCCTCGAGAATTCGACGAAAAATTTTGTTTCCCTTAGTGGGTATGTGACATCACCCGATTGAATGTATCCAGATGTAGTTCGAATGCTTGACTGACTGAATCCAAGAGAAGTGTGATGGACCATCAATGCTTTAGGTTCCAAAATACACTGCCACTTTTTTATAATAAGTTCAAGTAATTTTGTTCCATATGTCATAGAAACCATAATTTTATGTCTATTTGTATTTATCCATGTTATTGGTTATGTTTTTTGAAATTTTAAGTATGAATTCATTTGTGTTCCTATTTAATTTATGTATAGTGCTTCTTATAAATAATACATACCTAGGCATATTCCAATTTCAATGTGTAATAGTTCATTCTCTATATGGTTGATAAGGTCTAGGACCCTACCCTATCCATTAGTAGCACTCAATTTTGAAAAATTATATAATCAACTTTGCATGATATAATGTTTAGTGAGGTTACATAGTATCATTAATTGTTATTAAACATCTATTCATTTTTTCTCTATCTTTTATTTCCTTTTAAAAATATATATTCTTTTTTTTTGGAAACAATAACAAAATAGCAATTATGTACATAGACCTATAATTATAATTCCAAGGAAAATGATATGATCATAACTTAGCAATATATGTGTTCATTGACTCATTAAATGCATGCATATATAATTGTAAATTGTATGATCTTGTAGTTGAGGCAATTGTTTTCTCTCTAGATCCAAGATTACCCTTCTATTTTTCATCAAAGTCCTACCATATCCTTTCAGTTCATTGTTCTTATCCTCTTATTATTAAATGCACTCAAAACATAGAGACGTTGCCACATTTGTATTTATAAATCTCTTAGGACTTGCATCATTCTTCTACTAGATCTAAAATTTTCTTTCAAGGAGGAACATCTCCACTAAATTTGAAATGTAAACAAAATATTAAAATCTTACCACACTTATACTTAAAATACTATTTGCACTCACATGATTTTCTAGACAAGTCGGAAGTTTTTCCTCAATATTTCAGAGTGATCCTAATACCAAAACAACATCACAAGTACCTAGAAAACCATTATTTACAGATATGCTTGTGTTTGAATCATTCTTTTATATCATTGTAAATTTTGTTTGAAACAATTACTTTTGCACCGACTCTAGAACATAAGCACCTCTGTGCAAAATAGAGTTTGTTCTTACATGGTTCTCTCATAGACTCAAAACATTTCTTGCAATAAGGAACTTCTCAACTAATTCTACAATGGAAATAGGGAGAACAACTCCCTAAAGCATTACAATACTATCAAAATATAGTGGAATTAATCTTCTTCTTGGCTACCTATGTAAATTAGTCTCTCTATCATTCAACTCATTTTTCCCTTCAACTTGTTGATTTGACTCTCTTATAGCTTTGCAACATCACTCCTTTGCTTAATGTTAATTATCATTCTATCATTAACACATTGTTCATTTGTAACATCAATATACATAATATTATGAAGAGACCCAGTAACTTGTAACAATGGTTAGATCTCTAGTACAATAATCACCCTATCGAGATGGCATTGGTGTTTTCAAGATTTGTGTTCTTGCCTTCTTTTGCACGCCTTGAAAAATATGGCATTCAGTGGAACAATTGTATTGCACACTCTAAGAAATTTGAAAACTAGTGTTAATGGAAATTAGTAAACTAGAAACCTAGTTGCTCTTGCTATTTTCTATTCAGATAACTCTTTCAAGAAATATTGCACACATAAATTGTATTCGTGTCCAATGAATACTAGTCATTTGTGTTTTATTTTATTTGTAGCTACTTTGAAATAAAGATTTAGTCATTTTGTGTATATTTCCAACCACATTCTTCTTGTTACAAATATGTACCTATTCTTCAATTATTTTGTGGCTAGTATTCCTCTAGGTATATATAGTATTAGTAACTTATAGCAGTAGCTAGAAAGCTAAATATACTTTTCCTTGCTACGATGCAACATATATGGAAAAATTTATTTAACTCTCAGAATGAGTTTTTACGCTTATGAATACCACGACTATCTCTAGATCAATGTAGCAACCTAAAAATAATCCACACCATATGACAATATTTCCTATATTATATTCAAATCCTTTTCTCATGAATAATACAATGCTCATTGTGCATATTTTTTTTTTTAATGTAATATGTTGCAAACCAAAAAATCTTTGAACAAGGGCTCTTGGAAAAAACTGTGATAAATAAGTCAACCAAAGTTGTTACATATTAGTAGCTATATCATATGCTTTACAAATACACCAAGAAGAATCTCCCATAAATCCCCTATACGATTTTATGTCAATTAATTTAGTTGTTGTTATGATTATTTCGAGCCTAAATCTTTTAACAAGCTTTGGTTTATATAACAATTCATCCATTCTCATTATCATCATCTTCCCTACATGATTATGGTTTCTTTTCACTCTTTCACAAATTACTTTCCCATGTTTTTTATTTAGAATGCACTAGTTGGATTATGGGACAATTCCACAATCTGGTATTAATTTGTTCATCCATTATTCTCATACTCAAGACAATTTGATATTTTAAATGTGTTATAAGCAATTCCAACATAAGTTAACTATAAAGTCATCAACATACAAATGCATGCAACTGTGTTTTCATTTGAAACATTCTGTAGCTAAATAAATATAAATAGAAAGAAGCAAACTGCCTAGCATGGTTATACCTACATAACAAAACCAACACTAGCACTAGGCTTCAAACAACTTCAGCAAAATATGAACTAAGTCGATTACAGAAATGTCTAGATTTTATCATTATAGCATTTCTACTTAAATACTTTATCTCATATAAATACTTGATATCATCCAATAAATCTATTTTTGTTTAGTATCAACACTTGGCTTTAAGTTCTTTTACTTGCCATCAACACTTTGTTGTTCTTCTCTTCTCTAAAATAATAAAATGTCTATGTAACAAAACATCTATTCTTGTATTCAATGTACTAATATGTCCAAAAGATCCTCTTCAAATGTTTCACTAAGAAGCATCCCAATTTTTTATTTTGCATATGACAATTATTTCCAATACACATACAAATTAGAGTTAATTTGATATGGAGTTAATTTACTCTAATTTGATATGGAGTTAATTTGATCATTGCTACATACAAATTAGAGTTAATTTGATATTGAGTAATTTTTTATTTTGCATATGACAATTATTTCCAATACACATACAAATTAGAGTTAATTTGATATGGAGTTAATTTGATCATTGCTACATGCTCTGTTTTAATGTAGAGTTAATTTGATATGGAGTTAATTTGATCATTACTACATGCTCTGTTTTAATGTTTTCTTTACCTTGATACTTGAATTTCAAATATAGCCATCATAAATATTTTTTGTATTCATTGTTCTTATAATTCTCTATAAGCCATTTTCCATTTGATTTTAGATTCACATTTGATTTTGTTTCACCTAGACTATTAAATTGCAATATGATTTGTTTTTATCTCAAGCATCATTTATGACAAAGATAAAAAGATAATAAAAAAAATGTCTCTTTCCTATGAGAAAATACACAGTCAAGATACAAAGACTGCAACTTCAATTTTCATGAAAATTATTTTCTACATGAAACATTTAAAAAAAAAAATGTACTTCCTATGAGAAACAATGCAAGTAGGTTATAAACTCTATCATTTCAATATTTTTGCAAATCGTTTAATACTCGTTGCATAACATTGTTTATCATATATGCACTGCAATTTTGTGAAATTTATATTTCCCTTGAAATGCAATTTTGTGAAATTAAAATAAATGTTCTTTCAATGTGTTCATATTTGCCTTGAAATGCAATTTTGTGAAATTAAAATAAATGTTCTTTCAATGTGTTCATATTTGCCTTGAAATGCAATTTCTAATAAATGTTCTTCCAATGTTGCACAAATGAATTATCATACTTTAACTCTCAAATAGTTTCCCAATAACATTGTCAAATAAATATGCATGCATTGCATTTTTACAAAATTTCTATTTGCCTCAAAATGGAACTTCTAATAAGTGTTCTTTCAATGTTGTGCAAATGAATTATTATATTTTAACTCTTGGTAGTTTCACAATAGCATAAACAAACTAATTATTCGTCCATCATGTTATCACACTAAGTTGCCTTGGGTCTTTAGCCCTTAGTTTTAAGTTTTTTAAGCCTTTAGATTTTAAATTTTGATATATTTTCTTAAGTGTGATTTACTTAGGTTACCTTGAACAATTGAAGGCTTGAGTGATGACTCAATTTTTGACTCACACATAGATTTTTTGCCTAGGTTCATTTTCTTGGCTTATGTTTTGACTCACTTCATGACTTGACACCAAGCCTGACTCAGCCCATGACCAACTTAACTTGACATCTCACTCTTCTCACTCATACCTTCGTATCCTTGCCATGTTGTCCCTTTGTCCTCTTAAAATGGTCAAATCAACGGTTTGAAAAGAGTGTGCTACCAACTCACTAGGAATTTCCATAGCGCACTCCTTGTCCTTCACTCTTTACCATGATTCCTTATCATAGTGTTGATGTCATGTCTACCTTGTTTTCAGCTCCATGGTTTGTTAAAATATGCCTTCAAGGATTTGATATTTATGATCTTGCTAACGGTTTTCAATTTTTGAATGTTCAAAACTCAACATTGCTAAAACTACTAGTTCGGACCAGTTGCTAGTGTCGCTATGGGATCAGTTGTTGAGGTGGATTTGGAAGCCGAGATGTTCATGGTAATCTCCTAAACAATTGCAGAACTCCAAGTTATCATCAATTTTCCAGGTATTACATGGTTTTCCCTCCTCTACATATCAAATTTGAGGTAGTAATTGTCGCCTGGAGTTTTGGTAGCGATCGTGTCTGCAAAATCGCCCCTCCCTTCATACCTCTCTATCCTTTTTCTCCCACACAAGCCTACAGTAATTATCACTTGGTGCTCAATTATCAGACATCCAGCCACCTTGCCTTCGAGTGTTGAATTTCCCAAGCACCTGTTTATTCCTTGTGTGTGCGTGCGCTACCCAAATCACTGCCAAACTTCGTTGTTTTTCCCCTGCCTCTTCCACTTTTGGATTGAAGTGTTTTCTACCTAGTTTTAAAATACCATTTGCAGTGGTTTCCTTATTCATATTATTATTCCTCATCTTTGAGATCTGTAAACAGCAAAGGGAGGTAAATTTGTACCTCTTGTTTTCCAAATCCATCAAGTAGTGTGAGCTAGGGGAGAGTCCTAGGAAAAATCAGCCATTGCTCACTATAAATATCCCATTGAAATGTGCCTCCGTTGTTTTTCCTAGCCTTCACTGCACCATAGCCTTTAACCTCTCATATTAACCCATGGAGACACCTCAGAAGAAGAAATCTCACAAGGGAGGAACTATGGTAAGAACTGAACCTATAGACATGCATTTATTTGAGGTACAGCCCATGGTTAGGGAAGTTTTTAAAGGGTGGGTTTCCTTGCTTTCTGCCAAAACATGCAGAGGGGACATCCTGAGGTGGCAAGGCAATTTGCCTCAAATTTTGATGGCCTTAAGACTAAGGTAGGAGACCTAGAGTTTGAGGTATCTGAAGCCTCCATTGCATTAGCCACAGGGATTCCTAACACAGGAGGGAAATGATTTAAATCCATGGATTTGAATGAAGCCTTATCTAAGGACTTTCTTAAGCCAGAGTATTAGACTAAAAACATGTCCAAAGGGGTACCGATAAGTCATCTAGTTGAAGATTTTGATAAAATGTTGAAGATCATCCAAAGATACTTCACATGTGAGGGGAGGTTTAATACACTATACTAGTACCATATAAGGCTTCTACTTCACTTTATTGGTAAATACCAAATGAATATCCATTTCTACTTGTTGAGGAGCATGGGGAAAATGTCTGACAGAGTCCAAGCCAAATCCAAGGCTGTGGATACTAGTGTTTTTCATTCTGGATTGATTAGAATGTTGGCTATGGAAGAATTGAGAAAAAAGGAACATTCCATGGGAAAAATTCATTGTTTATTCTCACATGAAGTTGGACATAGAATCCACCCCTCAATAAAAGATACAAAGTCCTCTGCCATCCACTAGCACTGCTCCAACAGGAACCAACAAGAAAAGAAAGAGTAAGGCCCCTACTCAAGACCAAGAGGTCATTAAGGAAGTTGAGGAAGAAGATAAGGAGGCCTATCATTCTCCACAGAGAGACCTTTCACCCCCTCCTACACCAGAATTAGAAGAAGTACCTTAATATACTAAGGCTACAACCAAGAAAGGAAGGAAACTACACTTCTCTTCATCTCCTTCAACAGTCAGCACAAAAGTCAGAAAGCCTTTCACAAGATCATCAGCTCTCAAGGAGGTTGTTGAAGTACAAGTCCTACCAAATGCTTCTATTCTGAAGAAGAAGAGAGATAAGGGAAAGGGCATTGAGAAGCTTGTTGATATGGATGTAGACCCTGTGCAGAAAATAGATGAATATGAAACCATAAAGAAGCCTGTTGATACTGTCAACATCATCACTCCACCTAGCAATCATACCTTCAAAAGGTTGATTAGACAACTCAGGTAGGCTAGGAAGGAGGTTGTTCGCTTGAAATCAGAGGGCCTATCTGAAAGGATTAAGATGAAAGAGCTCATGGATGGTTACAGCCACACTCTTGATTTAACAATATTTGTAGCAAGAAGAGCCCGACCTCTCCATAAGTAGCTCAAGAAGCTTTATAGGAAAAACATAGATTTTCAGTCTCAGAACAGAAAACTCAAAGTAGAGCTACAGCAATTCAAGGACAAGGTGGCTCAAAGGGATTTGAATGTGTTGGTGGAGGTTGCCATTGAAAAGGAGAAACCAGTGGTGAACAAAAGCACACCTTCAGTTAAAAAGACAGTTATTACAAAAGGAAAACATGTTGATGTGCTAAAAGGAAGTCCTCCTTCTACAAGAAGGAGTGCGAGGTTGATGAAGTGATTGGAGGAGTGTGAGCTCCATTTTTGAAAATGGACTCTTTTTGTAAGGGTAAGTGATTGAGGAAGTATTACTTTTTCCACTTATACGGGTTTTACAGACTCCTAGTGCATTCAGATCAAGTTTTTTGTGCTTTTCAAAGGATCGGTCTCTTCATATAGAAAGAGCACATACATTTTGTATCTCTATGGCACTACGTAATCGTCTATTTTGCATATCTTATCAGTCTGCTACCTACAGTGCTACCAAATCTCCTAAGACTCATGTAGTGATGGCACTGCTAACTTCCCGGGGTGCTACCAAATCTATTAAGTAGTGCAATTATTGCGCTATGAATTCCACAGGGTGCTACCTATTCGTTTTGATGTCGGACACTACACATTCAGTAGGATCAGTTTAGCATTGGCGCTACCGAATTGTGCGCACAGATACACAGGCATGGCGCTACCAAATTTTACACAAAGACTAAATTCCACACAAAGATACACAGGCTTTGGCACTACTAAATTTCATACAGAGACTGAATTACACACAAAGATACACAGATTCAGGCGCTACTCATTCTGCAAGCTTATTTTTGAGATTGTGCTACAAAATGTGATGAGTAATTTGTGAAGGCGCTACAAAATCTTGCTACCCAACACGCTACTGAATGACGCTACCAAAAGGTACCTAGAATCAAGGAGTTTGATTTATCATTCTTATGAGTGGATGATGATGTGGAGAGTGGTTGAGATGGTAGCTGGAAGCATGATGACAAATTACAACCTCTACATGACACTTGGTATGTAAGGGGATGTGCATCAATGAATATCAAGTCAGTTTAAAGTTGGTTGGATCAGTGGCCAACATTTTTCCTTTTTTTTTAGCATAGTTGTTAGCTTGGTTGTTAGTTGAAATAACTTATTTGGAGAATCTTATGGGAGGAAGTCCAGCTCGCACCTCCAATTGTTGCCTTCCCTTTTTTGTTATAAATAGACATTCCAAATTCTTTAGTAGGTTTAGATGGTTGAGTTAGGTGTCCTTAATGTAATATTTTGATGAAGCATATTGGTTCTCTAGTTATGAAGCATATTAATATAAGTCAACTTTCTTATTCCATATTATTGCCACTTTTACTGAAGTGTTCATGTTGAATGATTTGCATGGGATTGTTGTAGATGTATTATGATGAATATTTGATTATAGTACTGTTACGATGTTCTTCAGTTTCCTTAAACTTTGAATTCAAGAAGATCTTGTGTTTGAGTTTTTCCTCCTTACGCTGCTTGAAGGCCTGGTGTCCATAGCAGACCTCTACATTTTCCTCACCAAAGTCTTCCTTCTATTCACCTTTACTCCCACTCACTGACTAAATTTGATCAAGACCTCAATTGCTTGTGCATGCTAGCCCAAATTTCTGAGTTAGAACATTATTATATTGAGTCTTATCCATTTGACCATTTAAACACTCATTTACATTTACATATCATCTAATGGGTATTGGGCTTATCCTCTCTGCAATCTGAGGGTGATTCCTATTGTTAACACATCCTAAGCAGTTTTCCAAATATGTATAAGTACCTCTCTTAATAGTTTCCCAATAACATAGTCAAACAAATATACATGCACATTTTTTGCAAAATTCATTTTTACCTTGAAATACAACTTCTTATAAATGTTCTTTTAATGTTGTGCAAATCAATTATTGTATTTTAAATTTTTATACTTTCCCAATAACATAGTTTAAAAACTAATTATTCTATCATCCTAAGAAAATTGTCAAATATGTCTTGGTGTCTCTTTCAATCTTTCCCATTCTTTTATCATTACATGCTAAAACTTATAAGGAAATTATTACTATACATCTCGTATTAAAATAATAATAATAAATAATTGTATAAAATTGCTAACAAGTCAAAAAAAAAATTAAAAATTGATAGAAGAAGAAATGACGTGAACAAATTCTTTGAGTTTTGATGAAGAAACCATTTAGTGAAACATGTATGCCCATTCAATAACAAACTATCAAAAAAAAATTAAAAATTGATAAAAGAAGAAATGACGTGAACAAATTCTTTGAGTTTTAATGAAGAAACCATTTAGTAAAACATGTATGCCCATTCAATAACAAACTATCAAGGAAAATTAATTTGGCTTCATGAAATCTAATGCCAAGTGATATTAATAACCTAATTTCAAGGTAATAGGTACTTAATACTTTCTCATAAAGGCCATCCTTAATACTTATCAAAAGCATGACAAACATAATCAATGTCATATGATATACTCAAATGGGAAAGTCATGCAAGAAAAACATAATATTGTATAATCAAATGGGAAAGCATGGATAATATTAATTCACGTTATAACCCGTGAAGCATGGATTGAGTTTAACTATCTTAAGGTTTATATATTTAATATTGTTTATATTTTTAGACAATTTGAAATTTCAATTGTATTTATGACTTGAAGTTCAAGTGAATGATATGTTGGACACACCGACCATACTGAGAGGGGGAATTAATGTAGGGTTCTTTTGACACTTCTTACAAAACTTTAGTTAGTAATCACTTCAATCATTATTATTCATTGCTTCCATTCACAACTAGTTGTTTGCATGTAAATATATCTCAACAACATATATAAACATTAAACCTTCACCATAAAGAACACAAAGGACACTAGATATATATATATGTAATCTTTTATATTATGTGTTAGATGAGAATACAATCTCGGGGGTTTATCAACACCAACTGAAAAAAGCACCAACTCAAAGAGAGCACCAACTCTCAATGCAAGACGCAACCTGCAGATCTCAACACCAACTAAGAAGAGGAATTCAACCCTCAACTACAAGACCCAGATTGTAGACAGAATACAATCTGTCGAAAGGTACACGACCTATCTGTACTACAACATGCGAATGTACGCGACCTCTTCCACGGTCATCCTATGTACATCTTCAAAAAACTAGGGCATCCATTCTTCAGCACTTCTGAAACTTTCCTTCATCTGTCACATCCACCAATAACCTATCACTGCATTCAACTTATCGCTGCAACAAACCTATGCCTTCACCAAACACAAACAAATATGTACCATTCAACAACCTATGCATGCTCCTCATGCATACACCATCACACAACATAGAAATCCCTCAACCACATCAAAACAAAACCACTCAACTAGCCATCCAACATCTATCATTTCTAAACATCATAGCAACCATATAAAGAATGCCTCAAGCATTCACCATACCATGAGAAAATATAAACATCAAGACAATATGTACCCATACCAGAAACTCTGTAGCAGATTTGAACCTGTAGAATGTTGATCTAGAACTATCTTCAGACTTCATTGACCTAGCACTAGCATCTACTCAAGTTTTTCTTGGCCTTTTCAAGCATACGCGCCCTGGCCTTATTCATCTTGTGTATGTAAGTGCCCTCTCCCACTGCAACCCACGTACATCTTTAGAAAACTAGGGTTTTCTAAACCTCCAAAACTTTCATTGTCAAACTTTTCTGCTACCTCAGACTTGCGGAACTTCTGATGCGTCCATCAATACATGTAATGAACCTTTCACAAAAAATAGATCTTCAATATACTCAAGAGATTCACAACACAAGAGACCTTTGATCTCTTATTTATACTTCTCCAAATAGCTTTCTCTAGGGGTTATCATATAACCAACTTTAACCAACTTCCTTTTTTGGGGGATAACCCACTTCTAACCACTTGTCCACTTATAACCACTTTCTCCACAAATAGTAAAATCTCCACTTATAGTTGAAACTAATTTATTTCTAATTGTTTTCTTGTTGCAAACACTTAATCCATGACTAACCACTTTGATTGGTCAACTTCTTCTAGGAGATTCTAGAATAATTTGTCTTCTTTGACCTTCTAGGGGCTTCTAGACGACACATGAGGGTTCTCCAACTTCACATGGCCATAACTCTCTAACTGGGAGGAGTTATGTGACGTTCCACATATCACCGAAAATGGAATTACAAGCACTATCCATATATAATAGTCTCACTAAAAAATTCATTGATCTTCATAACATTATTCCTCAAACAAAATTTGGTCCCCTAACCACACTACTAGGACTGCTCAACCACCTAACCATTTGGACTTCGCAAAGTGTCTTCCTATAAGGGCTTTCACCATAAGGGTACCACTTTGGATTTCATCCATTTGGTACTTCCTATCAAGCATGAAAAAACATCAATGATACAATGATACAACAATGATCAACCTTTACATCAACCCATATATACATCAATCCATCTAGAATATCAATCCATGACAACACATCACTATGATAGCTCATGACATTATCCCTCTGACATCAATTACATCCATGACCATGTGATCCAACAATCAATACATCAATGATACAAACACATTACTAATATAATACTTGAAATCAACCCATTGACATCAATCTTTTGACATCAATGACAACATAGTACAACAATATTCCCCTTTGGCATTGATGGCAACACCAACATTGATGTCAACACCAATGATTGATGGAAACACTTGGACATGACAATGTTCATGCTCCCTCTGTGATCATCATTCCTCATCACTGTTCATCTCTCCACATCAATGTGACTATCTCTCCCCCTTTGAAATCAATGGAAAAGGGTATATCTCTTTGGGGTTGCTCCCCCTGACTGAATTCTCCTTGGGGATGCTCCCTCTGCTTGTTTCTCCACCATATAAATAATCTCTCCCCCTTTGGACAAGGTTTGACACTCTGATGAAATCTTGATCAACTTCTCAAGAATGATTTTCTCTTCCTACAAAATCCCTAGACCTTTCCATGCATCAACCATCTAAACTCGTGCCACATCATACATCAAGTGTATTCCAATCATACATACTATCTCATGCATCAACCATGAAGAAAAGGATATGTCAACAATGAATAGTGAATCAAGAAAAAAACATCAACCATGTACATCTTATGCCATACCATGTGTCATCCATGCACATCAATCATGTACAGCAACCATGTACATCAACACCATACAATATACCATAAGATATCATTAATGGAGTGTATCAACCATATGTCAAGAGCATGTGTCAACTGTGTACCAACCATATATCAAGATCATCATCAATTGTATAGCATTCCAAACATGTGCCTCAAACAAGTGTCATGTCACTCATGAACCAAGTGCCACAAACCATGTGTCAAGAAATGTATCTCAACCATCAAGCACCAATCAATGTATCAATCAAGCACTATAACAAGTGTCTCAGCCATATCATCCCATACATCATGTATTGTATCATATACCATCTACAAGTGCATCAACCATCCACCAAGAATCAACAAGATGTACCATAATCAAGATGTGTTCCCATACATATATGCCATATCAACCATAAACCATGTGTTAATCATACTGCTAGAAAGTGCCTCTAACAAACAACCATGTTTGTACTAATCATGCATCAACTGTAGATCAATCTATGACTCATCAATGATATAAAACATAACCACCTCATAAACTCATCAACTACATGTTCCAATATGTAGCTCAACCACATGCCAAATGCATGCACCAAGATATCCAACCAATATGCCTCTAACAATACATCAAAAGATATGTCAATGGAGATCACATATGTGCCAACCATGTACTACAACAGATCTGCCTCAAAATCAATTACTAAAACAAGTACTAAGCAATCAATAGTACTTCTAAACATGTACCAAGAGTGTCCCTCAATAGATCAATGATATATCTTTAGCTATCATTACATCATCATGATATATCTCATAAACAAAGTGTCATATCACTAAGAAAGCACTCAACATAACCAACAATGTATCTTAACAGAAATGCTTCAATACACACTCTAGGGTTAGTACCATGCATCTAGGATAGGCATCAAGCATATGCTCCAACACTCAACCACATATTATCACCATACATTCATAAAACACGCATAGAAACATGAAACCTGAATAAAACCATCTCAGACCCTGCATAAATAAAGTTAGATAATAAAACCATGTTGCAACTCATCTGTACACCCCTCTTCTTAAGGATTTTACCACAGATACATGGCTTGTTCCACAAAAATCTTGAATATGTACATGACCTTTTTATATCTCACCTTGTGTATGTACATAAATACTCCTACAGGAGCCCACGTATACCTTAGAAAATGTGAAGCTTTCCTGATTCTTTATCTCTTCATTCATGTTTGGTTGTTCAGTCTTCTTCATCCACTTCTGAGAGTGTCCCAAACTTCTCAAAACTTGAGCTCTGAGATTCCATCTTTTCAACATTGTCGTCCTTCCTAGTTTCATTTGCTCTTCTTGCCATATTATGTGAAGCACTCTGAGCATTGATTGTCTCCTTGAATTCCAACAATCTTGAGCTTTGTGGCCAAACCCACTGCAGTTGTAACATCTCATGGTGTGACAATATTCAACAATGTGTCCCACTTTATTACATCTCCAACATCTTAGGATGTTATGATATCTTCCAACATTTTTTCTTGCATAATGTCTGCAATCCAAATATTTGTGACCATATTCATTACACAAGAAGCAGTGACCATGAAAAACATTTCCATACCTTTGCTTTGGTGTCCACCTTGAAGGTGTCTCTATTTTGAATTTTCTTTGAGGTGTAAATATGGCATTAAGCCCTAATATTGGCTCATTACCCCTTAACTGGGGCATATTACATTAGTAATGTTATTTTATTTATGTCGGATTTATTCAATTGGTTGTAATTATACCTCCTAGTCTCCTATATATACCAAGGAGACATTTACATTTTGAATCATCTTGTACTTGAATATTTATGTGGGGTAAAAGGAGGTTTCCCCCTCAAAGAGGCTAATTATCTAAAATTATCTCTTTTTCAAGGCGTTGAGTACTTATTCTGAGATTTTTCTATGCTATATTGATATTTGGTTCTTAACATATGGTATCAGAGCTCAAGGTCTTGGGGTTTCACTACTACATCTGAGACACCTTGGAATTTTCACTATAACATTGTTTCTACAACGTTTCAAAAGGAACTTCTTGGAGGATATTTAGTATACGGACCAAGGTACGTTAGCTTAAAATTTCATCTCTTGAGGCCTTATACTTTCTGAGATACAGCCTGTGCAAGTTAGGGTTCTAGAATCATCCTGAACTGAGTCTTTGTGGAATTTGCTCTATAAAATTTTTTTTGTAACGTTTTAGACCCTAAACTCCAAGGAATATTTACATAAATTAGTAAGGTATCTGTGGCAAAATTTTTAGCTTCTGGGTCGTCATACATTTTTAGATACACCCTGTGGAAGATAGGGTATCTGAGTAGTCCTATAGACTAGTCTCAAGAAGGTGTTCCAGGTAAAACAATCATAACTTCTTCCTAGAGTATCCAAATTGAGTGAGACTAATTGCATTGGATAGTTGACACTATGTAGTATTTCCGGTACAAGTTTCATAGTTTTATATCAATTATTTTGTGTGAGGCATTCTATACAAGTTAGGTCTCCTGGAAAGGCCAAAAATCAGCAAGTTGTGGGGAAGTTACTGTAAATTCCATTTGGCACATCCAATTTTGATCTGACCTGTGGCATTACAGAGAAGAAATATCAGAGAACTACAAAAAATAAATTTTCATACCCAAAAGGGCCAAAACTTTGGATATACAGCATACAAAATATTGTCTAGTAGAACCACCTCAAAATCAAGGTTCAAAAGTGATACCTGGCCAACATGCCACCAAAAAAGGGAACTTCTACACCAAATAAGCCTCTAGAAAATCCTACATGGACTCTTGATGAAGGTGAAGAAATGTGTAGGGACATAAATGATTTACAAAAGAAGTTACTAACAAAAGATGAACTACAAGAGATGATGGATTCAATGGAAGCTAAGTTTGAGGTAGTAAATACTAAGATGGATGGTTTAAAAGGGGTAATCATGGAAGGATTGAAAAACTTCCTAATAGAGAGGACGCCTGAAAGTGAAATTGTATCCCATGAAAGTCATGATGAGGACACAAGGAAGGTGAATCCAGAATGAAGAAATTCCAACTTTGGGTTGAAGACCAACCACATTCCTAAGATCGTTATGAGGAAGTTTGATGGAAAGGACCCCATCACTTGGATACTTCAGAGGGAGCAATTATTTGATCTAGATAATGTTCCACAAGCACAAAAGGTATGAATTGCTTCTTTATATTTAGAACCTAATCAATTTGTATGGTATAGATGGCCTTGTTCTTGCAAATCACTCGTCACTTGGATAATTTTCACGGAAGAAATGATAGCACACTATGAGGATACAAGGAGCAATGCCTTCTTTAGTCAATTGATAAATCTCAAGAAAAAGGGTTCAATTACATAGCACATTGAGAACTTCCAAAGATTGAATATAAAGGTAACAAATATTCCAGATGAGCACTTGATTGATGTATTCATAGGAACTTTAAATGATAACATTCAACATGAGGTTCTCCTTTGGGAACCCAAATCATTGGAGAATGCA
>ML793983.1:119218-137409 GCA_009831015.1 Picea engelmannii | reverse complement strand
TCATCTTGTACTTGAACATTTATGTGGGGTAAAAGGAGGTTGCCCCCTTGAAGAGGCTTATTATCTGAAATTATCTCTTTTTCAAGGCGTTGAGTACTTATTCTAAGGTTTTTCTATGCTATATTGATATTTGGTTCTTAACATATGGCTTCTTGGTGTCTTCCTTGCTCTATTTTTCTGAAAGTTTCCTTACTTTATGTAGGTTCTAGACTTGTATCTTTGATTTCACCTTTTGAGAATGAGGAGCCTACATCATGCTTATTAGAGGAGCCAACTTCAGAGTGTGCAGCTTCCTTGTTGTATCCAAGACCATTTTTATCATTTGGAGATCTTTGACTATCCAAGATTTCATCCAATATTGTTGAGTTGTTCATGAAATTGATATGAGTATTTGGTTTATCTACTTTCTTTCTGAGATCAACAACATCTGCGTCCAACTTATGTAATGATTCTTCCTTTTAATTTACTTGATTCTTCAATAGTTCCTCTATCATTTTCGCTTCTTCAATTTGGATCTTTAGATTGACATTGACTTCAAGGATTTTTCTAATCTCATCATCTACCGTCTTCTTTTGTTTTTCTTGATTAATTATTTCATTCTTTAGTCTTTTTATCTCTTCTTGTTTTTCTTATAATTGAGTCTTTTTACTTGCTTCTTGTTCTTTGCGCATTTTCTTTCGTGTCATGGTATGCCTTGGATACTTTTCTAGGGCTTCCTTAGTGTATTTTTCAAGATACTCAAAAGCAATTGAACCATACCTTATTTGCATGCTAACTTATTCTAAATCATTCATAATTTTATCTTTAATATTCAACAAATATTCCTCTTCATCTATAAGATAATTTTTAGTTGATTCTACACAAATTACTTCTATATCTACTTCTTCATTTGTAGGAGAATATTCAACTTCATTCCATTTAGGAATATTGCAATCATAATATTTTGTAGAGTCTTTACCTTCATTGTCCTTGATGGAGTTGTCTTGATATACCTTCTCTAGCTTCAACCATAGTTCCTTAGCGGAGGAATGTGGTCCAATGATTTCTTTGACAGAATCTGGGAGTCCATTTAAAATGGTCTTAAGTGCCATTTCATTCTTCTTCTTTGCTTTCTTTTGGGCTGCAAATTTTGACTGATTGTTCGATGGAACTGAGCCACCAACAATTGTGTTCCAAACACCTGCTCCTTTTTCCCTCAAATACCCTTTCATTTCTATTCTCCATGTTGAATAATCTGTCTCATCAAAGAAGGTAACCTCATCTACATGTTCATCCATTTGTGTGTCCATGGATCTCCTTCAAGCTTGTAAGGCTTATAGTGAAGGCCTGCTCTAATTCCAATTGTTGGAAACACCGAACACACTGAGAAGGGGGGGGGGGAGAGAATCAGTGTAGGTGTTTTTTTACACTTCTTACAAAACTTTAGTTACCAATCACTTCAATCATCATTATTCATTGCTTCCATTCACAAATAGTTATTTGCATGTAAACATATCTCAACAACATATATCAACAATAAACCATCACCGTAAAGAACAAAAAGTGTTGGAACAGGGGCAGACCCAGGGTTCAATACTACAATAACGCACCAAAAAAACCCTAACTACCATCCCTTTCAGCAACACCTGTGAAGCAGATGAAGTCTCACTCGAGGTAGAGGTAGGGGTGGCTGTAGGAATCCAGTGTCTGCAACCTTAGCTGGGACACAGATCTGTGATTCTAACACTTAACAGAGAACTCAACAGTTAACATTCATCAATTTGCAGTCTCAGTTACAGTGCAGTAAACCCTAATGACAGATCATCATAGTATTCAACCAGATCTAGCATCTAAAAACACTTGTCTCAATGAAACAGATTAGATCTAGCATATTCAATCATTGAGCATATATATATAAATTAGATCCAACATCCATCCATATTATTAAGCACTAAGCATCGATAGATCATTCATCTATATTAAAGCACTAAGCACATTAACATATCAACACATCAACACATCACACAGAGTAAAGAAACACAGCATGTATGTGGTTCACCCCCACCCTGGGGCTACGTCCACCAACTCTTCTCTTCTTTATTATCTTGGGTCAAGCTTCTTACAGGCACAGAGAATCCAAGTTCCACTCCACAAAGGACAGGATATATGTGCACCTCACTAGATCCTCCTTCCTTGCGTTACAACACAAAGCCTTCAACATATTGTTACAACCACTTGCACTTAGCTCTGTAAGTCTCACATAGTATGCATGAAGCACATACAATCCATACTTAGCACTTAGCCCAATATCACACAGATATGCTCTTCCTTAGCACTTAGCACAATTTACAACTACTACCTCTTACATTGCCTAGACATCTATTTATACTTTACAAAATAGGCCTAAACATGGGTAAACCCATGGGTCGACATCCCCTTACCTGTTACATAATCCAAAATCCCAAAAAGGGCCCTAAAAGGGGACGATATCCTACGATCTCCGCTTCGTCTTGCGCTCCACCTTTGACAGCCTATCGAAGTCCCAAAATTAGGTCAAACATGACCAAGAACCCTCAAAACTTGGTCAAGGGCCAATAGGCCCCCAACACTCACTTGTGACTTGTCCCAGGTCACTCTGATCTGACTAGTTCTGCTTCAAAATCCTTGATCTTGGATCGATCTACTTCGAATTGTTGCTATGCTACAGCCTCCTATTCAATGAACTCTTGTATGAATGCTTCGTTGACACGTCCTTGAAGGCACTATTCAGTTGTAGTGACAACTTGCTCCAGTTCCAGTCCTCGACCTTCGATTTCTGTGAATAGTTGGTAAGCCTCGTCCTATACAGGTTGGAGCCTCTGAGTTACTTCCATAACTTTGTTCTGAATAGTATGGACCTGCTGCTAGGGAGTGTGCTTCTCTTGGGATCGCTTCATTCTTTCCATAGCTGATAGGGGCTTCAACTGTGCATGTATTATGTCTACTAGATACTTCACTTCCTAGAGATGTGACTCTAGTGCCTTCAATTTTGGATCCTCAGTGAGTTGTTCATATGTTTGGGCAATGCGATCACTTAGTTTCCTTCATTCTAGGGAAAGGACTTTTATTCATTCAACTACGCTTTGAGCAGTTGCTTCCCTTTGGTACCTTACATCCTACAGGGTGTCAGGTATAGTGCAGAGTTCTAAATCAGTTATTTGTTTTTGTAGCTACTGGAAAAATTCTATGAGCTACTCTACTTGATGCGTGACCCAGTCTTCAGCCTGTAGCTCTAAACCAGTCATAGAGTGGAGGGATTTGTCTACTGCTTCTTTTACTTTGAGTTGCTCTGCGAGCAACTATTCTTTCTCTTGCTGCATTTGTGCTTTCTCTACTTCAAACTTGGCCTAGAAAGAAACCTTCTCTTGTTCTGCAATTCTACGTTGTTCTACAATGTCACCTTGTAATTGCTTCAAGGTCTTGGTAGCTAGTTCTCTTCTTCTTGTGCGCAACGAATACAAGCTTCGACCACCTCAGCTAATCGGTGGAGTTGGGCTAGCTCATCTCCCAAATCTGGCTCTCCTTATGACAGGAGCCCAGTGGACACTACGTGGCTGGACTGAAGGGCTTGTTGTATCCCTCAGAACTTGACCTTAAGTCTATCATACATTTCCTCCTTCTTAGCTTCTTGTTTCTCCACGATTTCCGATGAAGCGTCGTTGAGGGTTTCTATGATGAAGTCAAAGTCATCAGTAGTAAGTACGATATTTATCTTGGTCACGATGGCTCTTGATTTCTTCTGGGAAGAAGGTTTCAGGGGAGAAACCTTCCTCTTCTTCAGAGGATCAGTCTCATCTCTCAGCGGTGTTACTTCGCCTTGCTTCTATTCATCTCTTGTGTTATTTATTTCTTCCTCCTCACTCCCTCGATTAGGGGATACTGAAGCAGTCTTTCCTGGGGTGTTGCTTAGTTCTTGGACCTCTTCGGTCTTCTTCGTTTTGCTGGGTCTAGGTGTATAATGCATGGTTTCTAGGCTGTCAGGGTTGGACATCTCTGCAGGGTCTGTTGGAATAAGGAGGTTTGCCGACCAGTCCTCAGTGATCTCCTCAAAATCCTCTTCCATGAGCTTGTAGTATGACTGCAACTGCTCCTTATGTTCATCGACTCGCGATGTAAGGTAGATGAAGTGTCAATCTACGTAGAACTTAATTAGAGTTTGGAATCTCTATAAGGTATTCAGAGTCATGTAAGGTTATTCTTCTATGGCTCTCGTTAGCTGAAGGTAGTAGGTGTGAAAAACAACATTTGACTGCCACTGTTTGTTCATATCACTTGAGTACCAAAGGGTATTGAACTTTGTAGCAAGTGGTTCGAACAGTTCAATATCCAGGAAGGTCGCGCCTTCCGACATCTCCCAAGAAACAAAGGTGATAAGGATCAGGAGCCAGTTGAATTGGAACTCATAGCCTTGATCATGTGCTTCGTGGCAGTCTAGCTCCAGCTGATTCACCAGGTACTTCACCCGGTTCATCTGTAAACCTTCTATGCACTTTCCCGCGAGGTTAACAACAAAGCCTGTGACCTGCGTAGGTTTGTTCTTCCTTACCAACTTTCTTGCAATTAATTGATAGGCAAGGTGCACTGCACCATTCTGTATGGAGGTTACCTTATGGCCTCGCGTTCCCTTTTCGACATTGCCATATGTATCCTTGATATTCAATGCTAGTGCACGATCTGTGGCTTTTCCTGGATAGAAATACTGTGGATCGGGTCCTTGCATACTCAAACCTGCGATCCTATGGATCAACGTCAGGTCAACTGTAATATAGAGGTCTAGCCATAAGTAGCCTCCATGGTAACATAAAATTAATAACTTGACACGGGCATTGACTTCCTGGTGCCTTACGAAGTGTGGGATTTTCATGACATTTAACAAAGTGCACCGTGTGAGGGTCATCATCCATGACTGAGGGATTATATTTGATTTCTTCCCCTTCGTCCTGGTTAGGTATTTATACAAGGCAAGCATACTGTATTTTTTTCGATCTCTGAGGTTGAAGTCAATGAACTTTAACGTTGTGATCTTATCTTGTTATGCTCAAACTGTGCGCATCCCCTTTGGGAGGTACACAGTAACCATGGTGTACTTGGATTCTCTTGGAAAAATATCTCGACTCACTACCCCGGTCAGAGGTGGGATGTAATCCGACAATATGGTCGGGATCAGCTTCACATTGGCTAGGTAATCTCTGTGTTTGGTTCTCTTTTCTGCCAATGGTCGGGATGATCCGGCTCTGTGAGCAGTCGATGGAGAGGATTGTAGTCCTCTAGTCGATGATGCTTGAATACTTGCAGATGTCACTCTTTCAGACATTACTCTTTCAATCATTAGGTCAATAAGAACTTCTTCAAAAATTTTCTCTGCAGCACTAAGCTCGTCCGACCTGCACGCTCGTGGTTGAATGTCTCGGGTTCAAAGAGTAACTATTTAATGAAACAGGATAGATGGCACTAATGCGGTGGTCACTGTGAGAAATCAACTATGATGCGAGCTCTGATAGTCACAATTGGAAAAATTGTTCTTTTTGCGTGGCACAACGAGATAAATAGATAACTCGGCAACGAATTTCTTGCAACGGGCAAGAAGCCTTCATTAACTCAGTTCTGTCCGTTGTGGCGTAGTCCCAATGGTCCGGTGGTGAATTTTTTGACCATAAATTCCTTTCTATCCGTTCAGGCCATCGGTCGAATGTTTATACTATTTCAATGGCTATATTCTTTCGCCATGGCGAAGTGCCATGTGATGTTGTTCTGATATTCTGGCGAAGCTCCAATTTTGCAAATTTTCCTTCTGCAAATTTCCCTTGGGAACCTTCTATAACTTTTCAATATTAGCTCTCTTCTTACCTAGTTTTCTAGCCTTCTTTCTAGTGAGATTCGTCTTGGAATTCCTTTTTCCATTATAATTCTTATCTTCTTTTGGTAGAGTAACTTCATGCTGGTGAGATTATTTCCTAGAAGTCAAGGGTAATACTTCCTTTGTATCTGGAATAGGTACTTAAGTCTTCTGTGGGTCTTCTAGTGTTCTTCCCAGTTCGGCATTCAGGTCTTTGGTTTTAAATAGCTTTTCTCGTCTCTTCTGTTCTTCAATCAGCTGTGCGATCCTCCTAGTCATGAAATCTTTCAACTCTTGCTTCTTTTGTTCTAAGACTTCTTCTTCTTTCCTTCTAGCCTGATATTTTCCAATCCATGGTTTTCCTAATATCATAGAAAATAGAACGATGTTCTCAATAAATTTAACAACTTCAAATTCTTCCTCTGTCGAAGTTCCATTGGTATTCATAGATATTTGGGTAAGTATTCCACATAGGGCTATCAACTTTCCTCTGAATAACCCTATTCCTCCCAATGAAGGAATCATAGCAATCTTTCCTAGAAGTTCCCAAGTTATTTCGGTCATGATATTCACCTGTGTTTCCTCATCCAGAACATAGTCAATGTTGAAGTCTCCTTTTCTTACTTCAATGCATTCTTTTTCTTTGAAGATCTCTGATAAGTTGATATGTCAGTGGTCATTCAGGGTTTCTTTCATCTGTAGCAATACTTTATCTAATCCTTTCTGGGGTTATGACATAATCTCAGTTTCTGGATCTACCTTAGGGTTTTCTTGGTTCATATTCATTCTTTCAACCTTAGCAATCATTCTAGGGCAATCCAATACTTCATGGTCCATAGCTTTGCAAAAGAGACAACTAGGTCTCTTTCCTGGGAATTCCTTAGCCAGATGTCCCGGTCTTTTACAACTGTAACAAAGGGTTAATCCTCTCCTTCTTTTAAATGATCCCCAACCTCTCATGTACTGCGCGCTAGGATCATGGTAGTTAACCTGCAACAAATTCTTTCTAGGGTCTTGTTGGCAGCAATAATATAATTTCTATTGTGTGTAAGCTACCTACACAGGGTCTCTAAATTTTCATTACTCGTCATGAGCATTCTCACTAAATGACACTTGTCTCTTGTCGCTTTTTACATATCTTCTTTTCAATTTTTGTTTTCATGACTGTAAGCATGAAAAATCACGGCTGGAATTGACATTATGTTTTGATTTGTGATTAAAGGAAGATTGCTCATATGGTTTATTATAGAATTGTCATATTTTTTCTATGAACATGTTGTCCTCCTTGTTTATGATCCTTTTAGTTCTAAGCATGCCTTGGTTACATAAGCGCAAGACCTCCATTCACGATTTTTCTCCCACGCATGGTGATTAACGCCTCTACCCACCGTTTGAACTGTCATAGCATTGTTTTGATAAGGCTCGGGGTCATGGCTCTGTGGCTTTTTATCAAACCCTACCTGTGAGTTCTGTGTTGATTCCCTTCCATTCGCCATGGCTCCAGTGGTAAGGATCGAGCCAAATGGCATCCAAACCCTGCTATCATATGATAACGCCAAGGACGATTTAGAAAGGAACGGTTGGCATTTGTTCATCGAAAAATTTAAGGGTTTCAATCTTTGAGTTTCCCAAGAGTTTGCTTTGACCTTCGATGGCTACAGGGAAAAGATAGGCGACATGCAGTTAGAAGTAATAGAAGAGTTCTTAAGCCAAGCCACGGGTTTGCCAGTTGTCGGGCAAAAATGGTTTAAGAATGCGAAAGTTGAAGAGGTCCCCTGGACTTTGATGTTCACCTCACGAAAAATTACTAGTTGCAATCAAGGTATGCCAGTCTCATCCTTAAAACCTAGGTGGCATGATCTACTTACTATTGTGAAGCAATTCATTATGTGTGAAGGAATATTCAGATTAGTTTTCCTGTATCATCTGCGCTTTCTTATGAGTTTCATTGGCTTCCCGTTGAATATGCCCTACTTCCTGCTTAGAAGTTTGTATAAGATGGGTAAACGATTTAGGAAATAGAGGTTGGATTCAAGTTTATTCCACCATGGGATTATTAAAATTATCCTTGTACACCAGTTACAGTCCCAAAACGACTGTTGGGATTCATTTATCATACGAAATGGTTTCGGAAACCATGAATTGGGGCAGGTTAATAAGCCGGTTATCGTGGAAACCCTTGTGAAACCTACTGCCTCTTCCCCACCACTCCAGGCCTGTGATATTGCCCCTAACAATGAACCCCCTAGCTACCCTAATGTTATCCAATAGGACAATCAACCGGTCTTAGGCCCAAAGAGTTGCACTAAAACTGTTATGAAACCTACAAGGAAGAAGCATAAGGGCAGCGTCGATGTTAATTTCAAGGATAAAAGGGTTGGTCGTTTGATTTCAAGGATAAAGGAATAAAATCAAACCCTGTGCAGACACAAACAACACAATTGAAGTAAGTGAAGACTTAGATTCAGAAATTGAGAAATTTTTGGCTGAAGAAGATCCTGTGTCATACGGGCTCTATCCTGACACACCCTATGACTATGTAAACAACCTGCCTCCATGTCTAAAGGATAACCCAGAATTCTCAGGCATTCAACTCTATGATAAACCTACCTTTCACGTAGATGATTCTCCAACCCTTAATGCTGTTAGTGCCAATGCACAGTCCCTACAGCCACAGTGTGATGAGTGTCGATCATTGATCGACAGGTACTATACTGATGTACCTTTGCTACAGTCTCGACTTAAGTATTTAAGAGACCAAGTAAACAGGTTGACAAATGAAAACAGCAGACTCGAGTCTATTATCTAAGGGAAGGATAAACGATTGAAAACTACAGGTCGTGTCATTTTCAAGAATGTAGAGGCAACAACAGCTATCGTAAACTCCAAGATTTCTTGATATGTTTTATTTCCATGATTTGAGGTATGATCTTTTTAAATTTTAGCATGATTTTGTCACTCTCAAGTTAGGATATATGATTTGATTGAATATATTATCTTTCTTATAAATATTATTTTGTTTTGTTTATTGAATAAAATATGATTGTAGTTGCTATTATAACTAGCTACAGAATCGTAAGATTTTGTAGCTAGTTAGAAAAATTCGAATTGCTTGATTTGACAATTGAAAACATATCTAAAATATTCCCATTTTCATTTGTTTTCAGGAACCCATGATTTCCAAGGAGATATGAGGCACTGTTGAGATCTCCCAGCCATATCAACTTTGTGTTTTTAGTAAATAGATTAGGCTGTTGGTATTTTTATTCAGTGAAATCAGGGTGGTTGCATCCCCCATATTTTTGAAACAAACTTGATCTTATCAACATGAAACAGTTTTGTTTCCTGAAACCTATATAAACCTATTATTTTGTAAACATTAATCATCTCATCCTGGGGGAAAGACTATGGATGTTTCACTACAGACTTGAATGGAATATGATACACGTCACAACTTTAGCTTTTCTGTATAATGTTTTTATTCACGTCATGTTTATTTCAATTTGTTAATAGACTATGATTACTTTTGTCATCATGGTTTATTATCAGTTGGTATGATCAAAGATTATATACTGTCCATATTTTTATGTCCCAGATATAACACATAGTAATCATTTGTTCAATTTGAGTTAAGAGGTTTTTCTCTAATTTCGATCAAACGTTTATACGCAAGTTCTCACAGGAAGAATTATCTTATTGTGGCTACTTGTAAGATTATAAGATTACTGTGACTGCATCTATTATATGTTATGTTGTTATAATTCAAACTTCATCATTACTGCTTCACATTTATTAGAAGCAATTTCAGGATCTGCTGCAGGTTTACCTCATCGGATAAGGTGACTGGATGCTACGCATTGAACAAATATTGGATGCGATAACAGGTCAGCCCTATTATTTGATTTCATTAGTATAATAGATATAGAAGTTCCCTGTAAGTTAAAACACTTTTTACCATCTGTTATTTCTTTTATTAAATTAGACAGTTTGATATTCGATTTATTAAATATAAACACCTAAGAAAACAAATCAAAAAGATTAGATAACAACTTTCCTATTGTTTAAAAAATCAATTACCTTCGATTTTCACGGATTTAGATTAAAATTCGTAGCTTGTACATATTACATATATATTAGAAATAGAATTATTTGTACATATTGTGCATATGATAAGTAGATTTATTTTATAAGTATTAATTAGTTAGACTATAGATAAATATTAGATGTATATATATTTTTCAGCAAGTGTTATTTATTAAGTTATTGTATTTTCTTTAGTTATATTTTTCGCTTTCTTTCGGACTTAGATCGGCCAATGAAGCCACTAAACCCATCGGAGTGAATTAATCCAAACAACTTGGGTTAATTAGACAACCCCAGACCGGATTCACTCCTCCAGTTGACGAGCGGTCAATTTCGTCCGTCAACAAATGGTGCTAGAAGGAGGGCATGAAAACTATTAATGGCACGAGGAGGTCGTAAGACTCCTCCCCCACCTACCCACTCACCTATAGTAACTAGAATTAGTTCAAACGACAACATTGTCTCTCAAATAGCAACCACATCAAATGACGATCTACGGATCACAGTTGAACCAATAACTCCAAATCCTTCAGGTGGTGATATACAAGAGATTGTTTGTCAATCTCTCATAAGAACGCACAGTGCCTTAGCTCGTATAAGACAACCAAACTAACCTTTGAATCAACCATTAGACTTCTCTGATATCAGAGAACAACTTGTAGGTACTGACCTTACCTTAAACCCTACAGATCCAATCCTCACTCCTGCAGTAGGAGGATTTGGTATTCCACCGTCACCACCTCCTTCATCTCCTTCTTCTTGTGGAGAAGAATCCTCAGACGAAGGCAGTTCTTCATCCCAGCCTTCGACACCACCCACACCTATGGCCAATGCAAACAATCCTGCTAGACCCTGGCTCGACCAAGATGCAGTGGCTATACCTGGGCCTCAACATCCTTTACCCAAAAACTCGGAGAAATGGCTCCCTAAATTTCACCCAGACTCCAAATAGATCACTGAAGATCACATCAAAAAGTTTATGTTAGCCATTAGACTCCATAGTGTTGAGCATGAAGACATAGTCTGTAGATTGTTTCCCTACACCTTTGAAGGCAATGCCTCTACTTGGTACTTTTCCCAACAGCCCCACACCATCATGTCATGGGAGAAATTTGAATCCTATTTCCTTGAGAAGTTCAGAGACGACAAGTCTCCTGAAGTTCTAGTCATGGAGCTTTCTAGTTTAAAAATGAACCCCAAAGAAAAGATCAAATACTTTAATCAAAGGTTCATCACACTAAAGAACCGAATCCCTATGGATTCGATGCCTGCCGAGAATCTTATAGTCGCATACTACACGAAAGAATTACATCAAAACATAGCCATTTGGGTAAAGAGATCCAAGAAAGCCACGCTGTTAGAAGCCTTCGAAGAGGCCAGTCAGATCGAGAAAGACATTCTCAGTTTAAAAGACACTACTAGCAATGAGATAGAGAGTAGTTCATCTTCCAAAAAGAAAATCGAAATCCTTCCTAGACCTTCCCAAAACAAGGCTCAACCTGAGAGTTTGGATTTAGAAAACTTACAGAAAGTCATTCAGAAATTGTCCAATCAAGTTATAGATTTGAAAAGGTCGGCTGAAGAAGCTTCTTCAAGAAAATGGCCCTACAAATCCCCTTTTAGGAAGCCTTTTCCCACCAACCGACCTAATTCAAATACTGAAGGCCTAAATCTAGAAATCCTGCAATTTGCTATTCAAACGATCCTAGAAGCACACAATAACTTGATTCCTCTCGAGATTCCTGAAGAAGTAGCTGAACAAGAGACGGTAGAAGAAGATGAATCCTCTCCGAATATTTTCGAACATTTTTCAGATAGCATTTTTCAAGCTAATTTCGAAACAGTGCATCCTTACAATACTAGGAGCAAGACAACAAATAAGCCTTTTTCCGAAATTGCGATGACTTTGCCTCAAAAACAGTCTAAACCAACTGAGACCAAACAGAATTCAGTAAACCCAAGTTTAGATTATGATTTAATTGAAGATCTAAAAAATCTTAGGGCTAATATTTATGTTTACGAATTATTAAAATTCCCTTTTCTTCTGCAAAAAATGCTGCAGAATATTGCAGAGAACAACAAAAATAGCAATCCGAGCAGTAACAAAGGTGTTCAAAACAGCCCCAAAATTCCTCAAAAGGCCTCCACCAAAACTACATCCGAGCCTCATGATAAAGGAGACATTCCTGTAAATAATTTAGATAAACCAGTTTCAGAGGATGCGATTAAAAAACATCAAACCTCTACTGTTAGTACTCGTAGAAATGTCCCTCCATTTTTGTTGACTTTTGAAATTTTCAATAGGAATGTACATAATTGTATGGTATATTCAGGTGTGTCATCTAACATAATGCCTTGGTCTATCTGTCAAAAGATTAATGCCGAAGTTCAACCATCCAGCTTGAAAATTATCTAGCTTGATCGAACTAGTGTTAAAGTGATAGGTGAATTAAAGAATGTGCTCATAAGATTATTGTCTAATCTTAAAGTTCATCAAGTGATTGATATTATTGTTGTAGATATTCCATAAGTTTATGTTTTTTTTTTAAGTAGAGACTGGTCGGAACTATTACACAGCTATTTTGTGACGGATTGGTCTCACTTGTGGCTGCCCGAGAATGGAAAGCCTAACAGAATCAAGGTAAATCATGAACACTATCTGAAGTTCATGGTGACTGATTTAAATGATCCTAATGAACCATTCACTCCTTCTGCCAATTCGCCTAAAATACAGGGGATGGATACATTTTTCGGCAATTTCATGGCTGAAACTTCTACCATCACTAATCTGGAACAACAATCTGAAGTTATGACATGCACACAGTCAACAGCCTTCTCTCAGTGGTCACATGCACCCGACGAAAATCAAATATGGTCTCTTTACTTTGATGGGTCAAAATCTAAGGAAGGAGCTGGTGCAGGGTGCATGCTCATCGATCCAGCAGGTAACAGGACTCTGATTGCTTGCCGGTTAGAATTCAAATGTACAAACAATACAACCGAATATGAGGCACTCCTGCAAGGCCTCAGAAAAGCATTAGATCTGAACATTCAAAATTCGACTGTCTTTGGTGATTCAGAAATCATGGTTAGACAAGTAAAAAATTCTATTCACTGTTTATCTCTGCACCTTAAAAGCTATCAAACTGAGGTATGGAATTTGATGAACAAGTTTTCTGCATTTAACATAAATTCTATTCCTAGATTGAATAATTTGGAAGCTGATTTGTTAGCTAACGTCGCTTCAAAACTTTTTCCTATAGAAGCCTTATCTCCTAATGCATTTTCTATCGAACTGTTGTTCAGACCGTCCATCCCAGACAACATCATGAATTGGAGAGTCTTCAATGACGATCAACAGATTATAAGTTTTCTACATATGGAAGAAACTTTCCAGGGTGCGGTGATCGACGAAGGTACCCATGACGAAAATCTTCGTGACTTCACGGTAATACCAGATCCGAAATCTCCAGAATCTTCATTAGACATGGTAAACTCTATCCCGAAATCTGTGGTTAGATCAGAAAAATTTTATGATCCTCACGACAAGTTCAGAAAATTTGTGAACTATAAAACGAATAGTTCCTCCTTGATGCATGAAAAAGTAAATTTGGGAACTAAAGACAATCCATAGTGCATTAATTTAGGGTTGAGGTGTTCTGAGCAAGAAAAAGTAGCATTTATTAAGTTGTTTAAGGAATTCAAAGATGTTTTTTCTTGGACGTACGATGACTTAAAAACATTTGATCCTAACATCATACAACACGTTATTCTCATGAAACCCCAAACCCAACCTTTTCAACAAAAGTTAAGGAAAATGCACCCAAAACTTGAACCAACGGTCAAGAAGGAATTAAACAAACTCCTGAATGCTAAGATAATCTTCCCAGTTAGGCACACACAATGGGTCTCTAATCTTGTCCCTGTCAGAAAGAAGAGTGGTGAAATCCGACTATGTGTCAATTTCTGAAATCTTAACCAAGCGTCTGATAAAGACAACTACCCTGTCCCTCCCATGGAACAGATCCTTCAACAGGTATCTGGTTCTGAAATATTATCCTTGTTGGATGGTTTTTCAAGGTACAACCAAGTCCTTATGTCTTCCTCAGACCAACTAAAAACTACTTTCTGTACTCCATGGGGCACCTACGCTTATAGAAAGATGCCCTTTGGACTCATAAACGCCGGTGCCACTTTCCAGAGAGCGATGGACATCACTTTCTGAGGCTTAACCAATCAATCTGTAGTATTTTACCTAGAAGACGTCACTGTCTTCTCGAAAAATAAAGAAGATCATCTAGCTCATTTAAGATCCATTCTACAACGATGTCATAAGTACGACATTTCTTTGAATCCCATAAAATCCATCTTCGCAGTAGAACAAGGTAAGCTCCTCAGATTCATTGTATCGAGTGAAGGGATTATTATCGACCCTGAAAGAACTTAAGTCATTTCGAAACTGCTCCCTCCCTTGTCAAAAAATTCCATGCAATCTTTCTTAGGTCAGATAAACTTTGTTAGGATATTCGTCCCCAACTTTTCAGAAATGGTGAGACCATTACAAAACTTAATAAAAAATGATGTACAGTACCATTGGGGACCTTTAGAAAGCCAGGCTTTTGATTCAATAAAAAAGGCCATAATAGATGCTCCTTCTCTAATGAGCCCCAACTTTTCTCAAGACTTCACCTTCTACACGTTTGCTTCTAACTGATCTTACGTTGCTTTCCTAACTCAAAAGAACGCTGAAAAAAATGAGGTCCCAATCGCCTTTATGAGTTCAGTCTCCAAGGGGGCGAAACTTAATTACCCAACAGTAGATCAGCAAGCCTATGCTATTTTCAAAGTAGTAAAGAACTTCTGATCTTATCTGTTGAAATCTAGGACGAAAATCATTGTCCCTTACTTGGCCGTCAGAAATTTGTTAGTACAGAATGACCTAGGCGAAAAAGGGCAAACTGGGTCACATCCTTGCAAGAATATGACATAGAAATCACCCCAGCACAAATAGTAAGAGGCCAAGGTTAATGCAAGTTGGTCGTCGATTCGGCTGTAGAATAGCAAGAAGAAATTGATATGTTAAATCCAAGACAACACTATCAAAATCAAATCTGTTGTGCACAAAACCCTGTTAGTTCCTGGTACGATGACATAAAATTTTGTCTTACACACGGATCAACTCCCCGTCACCTTGATCCCACAAAAAGGAGAGCACTAAGATTAAAATCTTCTTCTTTTCAACTGATTAATGGTATTTTTTTTCGTCAAAATTTTGATGGAGTACTAATGCGCTGTCTTGAGAAAGATGAAGCAGAAAAAGTCTTATTGGAATTACATGTAGGGGAGGCAGGTGGGCATTTCGGTGGGGATACCACTGCCCATAAAGTATTAAGAGTAGTTTCTTACTAGCCTACCCTTTTTAAATATGCTCATGCTTTATGTCGCAAGTGTGTGATTTGTCAAAAAGCATTCGGACAGATACAGAAACCAACTTTCCCTTCGCAACCAATTTCGGTAGACTCCCCTTTTCAGTAGTGGGGTCTGGATATTATAGGCCCAATCAATCCACCATCCTCGCAGCAGCATAAATATATCATAACAGCCACATATTACTTCACCAGGTGGTTCGAGGCTGCCCCATTAAAAGCTATAAATACCAGCCAGGTAATATCCTTCTTGAATTCAAATATTATTACTCGTTTCGGTATCCCTAAATGCCTGGTATTTGATAATGCTTCTTGTTTTTCGTCTCTTGAAATGAGTGATTTCTCTCTAGAAAAAGGAATTAAATTAAAGTACTATGCCAGCTATTACCCCCAAGGCAACGGTTTGGCAGAATCAACTAATAAAAATCTGATCAAAATTATCAAGAGAACGGTCTCCGAAAACCATAAAAATTGGCATAACGCATTGTTAAACACAATTTGGGCTGATAGAGTAACTCCTAAAACTGTTGTGGGTAACTCACCTTTCTTTCTTGTTTATAGCAGGGAGGCGATTCTTCCACCACATGTCCTTCTTCCATCTTTGTAGTTATCGCAGAAAGTACAGGAAGAAGATTGTCCCCCTTTGGAGAATCGAATTAACGCTTTGTTAAAATTATAAGAAGTGAGGGCTCAGGAAAAACGGAAATTGGATCAACATCAACTCATTGTTAAAAACTGGTTTGATTCCAATTCTACCTTTGACAGAAATTTTGAGGTAGGTGACCTTGTCCTAAAATGGGACAAATCTCATGAGGGAAAAGGAGAGCATACTGAGTTTCAGAACTTGTGGTTAGGACCATTTTTAATTGCTGAGAAATTGGGTCCCAGTTCCTTCCGATTACAGAATTTAGAGGGACAACCAGACACCTTTCCAGTGAATGGCCAATCTCTAAAAGGGTACTTTGCCTGATGACGCTCCCATGCACACTATGTAAATATTTTCTATTTTGTTTGCTGTTTGTTTTTCTTTTTTGGTTTGTTTTGATTTTTCCTTTATGCTTATCAGTCTTTCCTTTTGAAACACACATGCCTGCATCACGGGCTAGCTCAGACGAAGAGAACAGAAAAATTTCCCCTCCAAAATGACTGCTGAAATTTGTTTAAACATCAATTGTGGTCTTTCTCTGAGTTTGCAGCCATGTTGAAGATAACTTGTTGTTTGAAAAGCATTTCTTGATTTCAATCTGCAACTGAAGGTATTCACGATCATCCATAAAAATTCTTTTTACGCTGTCCCTATTCCTTAAGGGAACAACTCAAAGATGTCTCCCTACTCTGGAAAGTCAGTTATATTAAAAAACTATTTCTAAATCTTGATGAAGGACAGCTAAGAAATTTCTTCAAGGTCTGTGACATACTAAGATGTGTTAAAAAACTAGAATTTTCAGCGTCACCCCGCTCTATTAAATATCTTTAAAAAACTAAATAAATTTTCAGAGAGCTGTGGGAAGTGCTTGTAAACCCATCGGGATACTGAACAGGTTTGCTGGCAGCGGGTAAATGCATGCATGACGTCAAGATAACTTCGCCGGGGTACTGAACAGGCCCGCTGGCAACGAAGTAATGTTAGGTATGAGAAAATTCTCAGATATGGATTATGTTTTGACCTTAAATGTCCTTTGTTCTGATCTGGAACTTCTTGACATGATACAAATATCGGAGTGGGTTAATTGACATCCCTGTCGAGGGTATGGACGCCTGCTGGCAGCAGCGGCCCTGTCAACAATATTGAAGATTTTAACTTTAATATCATGACTCTCTTCTGTTAAGATTGTTGTCAGTTTTTGTCTCTTTAAAAATAAAAGTTGTCTGAAAACTGGAATGCATTATAATTATTTACGATGTTGAAACAACTTTTCGGTTGTTTTCAATTCAAAGTTTTTTCTAATTATCCTAATCTGAACTTGTCATTTGGCAGAGATAACTGCTTCTCCCAATGTGTCACTATTTTTGGCAGCAATAATATAATTTCTATTGTGTGTAAGCTGCCTACACAGGGTCTCTAAATTTTCATTACTCGTCATGAGCATTCTCACTAAACGACACTTGTCACTTGTCGCTCTTTTGTTAAGAAACAAACATCAATATAGCATAGAAAAACCTCAGGAAAAGTACTCAATGCCTTGAAAAAGAGATAATTTCATATAATAAGCCTCTTCGAGGGGGCAACCTCCCTTTACCCCACTTAAATGTTCAAGTACAAGATGATTCAAAATGAAAATGTCTCCTTGGTATATATAGGAGACTAGGAGGTATAAGTACAATTAATGGCCTAAAGCTGACATAAATAAAATAACATTACTAATCTAATATGCCCCAATTAAGGGGTAAGCCGACATAAATAAAATAACATTACTAATCTAATATGCCCCAATTAAGGGGTAATGAGCCAATATTAGGGCTTAACATGCCCCTCCCCTTGAGACAAGTGTTGTCTGCAATGCTTGAATAACTCTGGATGCTTCTGTATAAAAGACTCATCTTCCCAAGTGGAATCTTCAGCCGGTAGTTTCCTTCATTTAATGAGATACTCTAAAATGGATCTATTCCTTAGTTGGAGAATTCTTATGTCAGTAAAGGTTTCAGGCTCCAATATGATTTTTCCTTCCTCGTCAAGTTCTGGCGATATAGTTTGAACTGGGATCTTGTCGCCTATAACCTTCTTTAAGCATGAAACATGGAAAACTAGGTGTACTCGTGAAGATGCAGGCAGCTCCAATTTGTATGCCATAGTACCAATATTTTGCAACACCTTATAAGGGCCATAG
>ML793983.1:78514-94748 GCA_009831015.1 Picea engelmannii | reverse complement strand
ACGCAGTATGATACATAAAATACAAGTACTCATGCACAAATAACTTATGCATAGTACTTCTTTAAGTACAACCCATTCCTGGGTTCACTCAAAGGTACACCATCATAATCAACTAGTTCATATGCTCCTTTTTCCAAAACTTTACTGACAATGTAGGGACCACGCCACATAGGTTCAAATTTCCCGGCTCCTAGGACATCTTTATCCTATTCATACAGAAGAACAAGATCACCTTCAGAGAAAACACGAGGCTTGACATGCTTGTCATATTGTGCCTTAACGTGTTTCTTCTGGGCTTCTATTACTAAAGTGGCATCATGTCGGGTCTCGTCTAATCGCATCAAATACAACAGATGTTCCTCTTCTGCAGAAGTATTGGGTAAGACCTCTACGGCTAGCTTCAAAGAAGGTATTTCACATTCTATCAGTAGAATGGCTTCCATGCCATAAACTAAACGAAAGGGTGTAAATCCCATGGTGGATTTAACAGATGTTCGATACGCCCACAATGCTAAAAACAACATCGTGTGCCAGCTAGTCTTATGTATTCCTATCATCCGTCGAATCATAGTTATGAGAACCTTATTGATAGCTTCGACCTGACCATTAGCCTGTGGATAATAAGGTGTTGAGCTGTCATGACGAAGGCCCAACTTCTCTGTAAGTTCTGACATCATATAATTCCTAAAATGACTACCGTGATCGGTAACGATAGCCTGAGGGACACCAAAACAAGTGATGACATGGTTGAAAAGGAATACTGCTGCAATCTTCCCAGTATTATCGAATGTCGGCATTGCCTCGGTCCACTTTGTAAAATAATCAACAGCTACAATAATATAGCCATGCCCCCCGGCCGAGTGAGGGTGACATGTCATGAAATCAATGCCCCATTTAGCAAAAGGACCTACTGAGACTACAGGATGAAGGGGAGCAGGATGCGACCGAATCTTCTGTTGAGAGGTCTAGCAGGCATGACACTTCTGAACAGCAGTAATGCAGTCATTGAATATAGAAGGCCAAAAGTATCCTACACGTAAGATTTTCTGGGCAGTAGCGTACCCAGACATATGACCGCCACATGCTCCTGAATGGCAGTCATTCAAAGCTTTCTCAGCTTCGTCAAAAGTCAAACAACGCCAAAAGACCGAGTCAATGCCTCGACGGTAAAGAGTGTCGTTGAGGATAATGTACTGGCGAGCCTGATAACGTATACGTCGTCATTCATTACTGGACAAAGCAGGCCTGAAAGTTTGAGTTTGGAGATATATAATGATATCTCTATACCAAATATCATCGGTACTGATAAGGAAAAGTGATTCGTCAGGTAACGAACCAGCTGCTACATTTTCCATGGCAGAGTGGGGGAAATCACAAATTAACTCAGCAAAAACCAAACATTTCTTCGACGTGGCGCGATCGAATTCCAAGTCGAACTCCTGGAGAATAAAAATCCACTTGGAGTACTTGCCCCCTAGCAATTGACGTGTCAATATGTGTTGCATGGGGTTACAATGGGAAATCACTGTGGTTTTTCTGGACAGAATATAATGACAAAATCGTTGAACTGCTTGAACAGCAACCAAGGCCAGTTTCTCAACATGTTGGTACTTGACTTCCGTTGATGATAGACTTCTACTCAAGTAATATATAACATGTTCATCGTGGTTATCATCCTCTTGAACAAGGACCATGCCGATGGTATACTCGGAAGCTTCCAAATAAAGAAAGTAATCCCAACTATAATCAGGAGGAAAAAGAAGAGGAGCTTTTGTGAGGGACAACTTTAAAGCTTTGAAAGCGTTGTTGGCAACTTTATCCCAAACAAACTCTGTACCTTTCTTTAAAAGACGTGTGAAACCACGAGTAATATCGGCGTAATTCGGGACGAAACGACGAAGAAAGTTTGCTTTCCCCTGCAAACTTTGTAACAGGTGCAGTGAAGAAGGAGGAGGAAGATTGAGGATCGCCTCAACCTTAATGGGATCTACCCGGATCCCCTGACATGAAACAATGAAACCGAGAAGACGATCGGACTCTACACAAAAGACACACTTATGAGGATTTAGACGAATGCGATAGAACCGACAACGAACGAAAATTGCTCGGAGATGATTAGGGTGATCGACTCGGCGTAAGGAATGAGCCAGCAAATCATCCAAATAAGGCTGAACGATATGCTTTATATCGTGAAATGCATAAGACATGACACGTTGAAACATTGCACCTGCGTTCTTAAGACCGAAGGGAATTTTTCTGTAGGCGAAAGTACCCCAAGGACAAATAAAAACGGTTTTATGTTGGTCCTCAGGAGCGATATTAATCTGGTTGTAGCCGGAAAATCCATCCATGAGGGAAAATATTTCACTATCGGCACAGTCATCGACGATCTGGTCGACGAACGGGGTCGAAAAGTTTTCCTTCGGACAGGCTTTGTTAATATCCCAATAATCGACACAAACACGTATACTTCCACCTTTCTTATCAATCGGTACAGGGTTGGAAACCCATTCTGTCAAAGCCACGGGGTAAATAAAACCGGCTTTAAGAAGTTTTTCAACCTCAAGTTTAATGGCTGCCGCTTTACATGGATGGACAGGACAGAGGCGCTGCCGTATTGCTTTAACTCCAGGGTACGTGTTGATCTCATGTACAACGATAGACGGGTCGATACCTGGCATCTCTTCGTAACTCCAGGCAAAAATATCACGAAATTCTTTGAATAACGTAGTATAAGTGACAATTTCCTCTGGAGAACACGAAGCTCCAATGTGAACATTTTCTACTATCCCAGGTTTCACTAAAATATCAATGGGTATTGTGGGCAAAATATTACTAAGGTTCCCTTCTGCAAACACATCCTGTGTAGATCCGGGAACGGTCATTGTGACAACAACGGTCGACGGAGTCGAAATCCGCTGATAATTCTCGAGAGTGTGTTGTTCCAGAAATAGAATGGAACGATGATGCCCATCGTCCCAAGGCGTATCGGCCATGACGGACATGATCATCTTGTCAGTGGGAAAGACGACACGGAAAGGATCAGGAGACAACTCCTCCAGAGAGGACGTAGAAGATGTTGCCGATTGAATCGCATGATAAGCAGACTCAACCGGACTTAACGGCATAACGTCGCCGAAACGAGCATGATCTCCAGGATCAGGGACTATCCAAGGGTCAAAATACGCCGGAAGTTCATAAGGAACAACAAAGATCATATTAATCGAAGCAACGGACGGGCAGAGAATATCGGGTGGTGGTGGTATGGGAAAAGTACCCATTAACGAAGAGTCTTTTAAAAGACCGACTCCAACATTCTCGTAACCCGGCGGGGTTTTAGCTATAAACAGTACGTTCCCCGTGCAAGTATCGGAATTAAAGAAGGCAAGTTGATCAACAGTAACCACTCTTCCCTGGTGAGGAAATCGTAGGACACGGAAAAGTGTTGACACAACAACGTGCATAGAATCTACCCAGCTACGACCAAGAAGAAGATTATAATCTAAGGGAGCATCGAAAAATTCCACTTCAACTTGGACGGTCTTACCTTCTAAAGTGACAGGCAACGAGGAAAGAATGTCGTAAGGCCTAAAACCAGAGCCATTAAAGGCTTTCAGAGTATTTTGTGATTTCGTTAACGGAGGAGAGCCAATGGCTTTCCAACAAGTAAGAGACAATACACACGTAGAGGCCCCCTCATCAACAACTGTCCGACAAATGCTCTTGTCAGCGACAATAACTTGTATCTGAAAAGCAAGCTGAGGAGGTAACCTTGGAACATGCTCGTCCAAGTCAAAGACTATCAAATTCGAATCTATAGGATCGATTCCACCTATAGCTTTCAACAGAGCCCTTCGTTGCGCAGGACAAGACTGAAGGACTTCAAGGGCAGACATCGTTGAAGGTGCTTGAGCCAGATCTTCCACAATATTTTAGTTCTGGGCCGCACGAGCGTGAGGATTAAAAGATGACTTGCGAACAACACCTTTAGAGGGTCGTAGGACTGTATCAAGACTCGGTCGTTTGAGATGAAGAGGACCGTTCGTAGGTGGATTCGGTGGAGAAGCTTGTACCAGCTCAGGAGGTAAATCGTCTACCTTCTCCTTAGAAAGAGTATAGTCTTTAGCTCTAGTTGCAATTGCAACGTCGTTCTTCTTAGAATCACCAGTGCACATCAAGACATATGATGTGGTAGAAGTAGAAGGTTGGTCATGAATGACCAATGAGGCCTGTTGCTGAGACAGGAAAGGCTGAGACAAGACAGCCAGTGTAGGAGGTTTGGGTGTTCCTTGAAGGAACTTAGAAACTTCGGCACGTCGAGGACAATCCTTTGTATAATGATCGTCACCGCAGATAAGGCAAGGGTACCGTGGTTTGCGTTTATCCCACTCTTCAACAGGAGCATTTGTAGGTTGTTCGGTTGGATTATTATTTTTACCCCCCTTATTCTTGCCTCTCCCTTTCTTTGATTTATTCTTACCGGTCGGTGTAGATTGAACAACGTTCACTTCTGAGGTTTTACCGGCGGGAGGAGCAGGAGACAGGTCATTCTGAACATTAGAAGAGGTGGGTTTATGGGTTGTGGTTGAGACGGAATGTGAGTGGGTGTGAGCAGTCCCAATCACACCATCAACCGCATGCGAGGCAGCTGGAGCAGTTGAAGTGCTGGAAGTACCAGGACGAGGTAGTTCGGGCAGTAAATCGTAGAGTGTTCCCGTTTGCGAATAAAGGAGATCAAGATACTGAGCTCGACTAATAGCCTGCTCCTCTGTAACAACACGACCCATAACAATGTCTTTTCCAATTTCGTTCACAAAAGATTTTGTGAACCACTCTGCCAGTAACTGATCAGGGAGTTCAAGTTTGATGAGACGTCGTCTACGTCTCCACTCATGTATATGATCTGAGATGTGAGTACCTTTCATTTGTTTGAAAGATTTTAGGATCTCAGTCCCAGTATCGTAACGGATCGGTAACTGGTAATGCGTGAGAAAGGCCATGGCTAAGGTGTTGAAATCCGAAAAGAAACCCCGTGGCAATTCAATATACCACTTTGCAGCTGAACTGGTAAGGGTTCGTTGAAAAAGACGAAGACGAATGGAGTCATCCATCAGAGAGTTGGACGAACACCATAAGTGAAAAGTCATGACATGATTATTAGGTTCCTCTCCCAGCTTGCCATCGAATTTCGGAATATCCGATGGAAGTTTGGCAGGGATAGCAGGCCATTGAGGAGAGTGATGAATAGGATCATTCAGGATCCTAGACAAATCTGGCAAGTCCAAGGTAGAAAGAAACGACAATTGTCGGTTTACTTGAGGGTACTGGTGGCTTTGGGGTGGAAGCCCCGTCGGCAAACCAGTAGGAGCGTAAGTAGACTGCCCGTAGAGAGAAGCCCCTGGCTGATTCGGTGGTGGGCGGATAGGATAGTAACCCCAAGGATTATAACCTTGAGTATGAGCAGGAACCTGGGGTTGAGTAGTCTGATTTGTACCCCAAATAGGATTAGTTACCCCTGGATAAAGTTGGCCAACTGTAGGGACAGCTTGCTGCCCCCCAGCACTCTGAGGAAAATTTTGTAAAAGTTGAGTCCAAAACTGGGCCAATTCAAGAGGTATATTTTGTCCAAAGGGTGAAGTTGGACCCCCTGTTGTAGGTATAGTTCCACCCGGAAGTTGTGTGCCAACTGTAGGTTGTGCAGTGACTGCTTTGTGTCCGGGAAAAGGAAAAGTAACCGTACCACCCTGTCCACCAACAGGAATCTGTACATTAGGTGCAACAGTCGGGATAGTGCCACTAGGGTTAAGATTTCTAGAAGGGAAAAATTGAGGAGGGAGTGTCAGAATAAAACGAGGAACATCATACCCAGTAAAAGGAGGACCACCTGGAGAACCGACTGGGGTTTGCGGAGGTGTTGGATTAGGAGGATTCAACAAAGCATTCAGCGCATGGTAACCGGGTGGTAATGTCGGGATGACATCGGGTATTCTCTGGGTATTAATAGGCGGGAGAGTAGTTGCAGTAACCTCGGTTTGGACACTCATAGTATTTGCAAGATGGGCCATCTCAGGAGGAAGAACAAAATGGTAAGTGGTAGTCTCAGGTGTAGTCTCTGTCTCAGGAGACACTGGAGGGTTGATTGCGTAAACAGGGGGTGACTCTGTACCGAAAAGAACTCTTCGAAAATTACCGGTCCAAAAAATATCTTGGCCCACTACACTGTGAGAAGGCCCAACAGTCGATTCAGAAGATGTAACAATGGTTTCTTCAGAAGGATTTACTCGTCCAGAAGGTCATTCACCACGATGAATGCGATAGTCTTCTATAGTGTTGGTAACTCGAAAATCATCGAGAGAATCAGTTCGTTCGACGTGTGGAAGTGGTGTGGTGACAACCGGAACTTCACTGGTTTCCCCTTGTGGTGAAGTAACCACAGGGACTTTATTCTGATGGGGTGAACCCTCAGGTGTACCAGTAGGTTGAGGATCATCCATATGCTCTGGAGATAATCCTTGCATTCTACGAGAATGCCGCGGGGGAGCAATTGTAAACAAGTGACAAGTTCCGCAAGAAAATTCCTATGGTCAGCTTTGAGAAATAAACAACACTTACTAGTAAACAACAACTAAGAGGCAATCACCAAGCAAACAATACCTTCTAATTTCGAAGCCACTAGTTGGTGATGAAATCCAACGTCACAACAACGAGACGAGAAGGGGTGGGGCTAAGGTGGAAAAGTTACGTTGACGCCCTTCTTAACAGACTTACACCCTGGTGCAATCTCCCACACATAATCATGGGTATACCCTCCAAGGAGCCCGAGTGAGTTTGATCAACGTCGATTCCAGGTACCGTGAAGACTTTCCCCTCCACAGTCACCTTGGGTAAGAACCTAGAGAGATAGGCCACTAAGGTCACCACAAACAACAGTATAGCCTGGGGGAACAGTCGTCAGTCCGATCCACTCGCAAGGGCAGGGTATCAAGCCCGAAACCAACTCAAAGGCTTCCACTCATAATTGTGGGTATACCTTGGAGTGATCCTCGTAATACGTGCAATCTCTACACCGATGTCAACAAAGCAGGGTTAGTAACTCTGCCAACACCAATGCGACCTAGTGCTTAACCCTTGTGTTAGAAGGGCGTCCCAGGACAATATGCTGCCAATGGAATTTTACACTCCCTAACTCAAGATGCTATTGTTTTTTTTTTGAGCTTTTGGAGAGTGTGTCTCTCTTCCTACTCCAAAGCAATAGCCTAGCTAATATGTTGGTGTAAAGAGCCCTAGAAAAAGTTACTAGATTGATTTTAAGATTACATAATGTTTTTAAAGGCTGTTAATTACTCAAAGGTAACGGAAGTGAAACTCATGATATGTGACTCTGACCCAAATAATGCAAGGACAATGATGAAATATAATCTTTTTCATTCCATGAATCCTAGTTATGGGAGAGAGAGAGAATTTTCCGAATCAATCTCAATACTACAATGCAAATGCAATGCTCAATTTCCTTTCAGATGTCAATGCAAGTAATCATGTACCAAATAACAATCTCTAAATGTCTTTTTCCAATACTTCAATAAGCTCTAAAACTTGATTTTCAATGTTTTTCAAAATGACAAAAACAAAATCTTGAAAGAAAACATATTGTTCACTTTCCAAGAAGAACTCTGATTAATGAGAAAAGAAAATCAAATCACACAGGATCAACAATGACAACCCAACCAATTCTTTCAATGAAAGTAAAAACAAAAACCAAACTAATGAGTCTTCCCAAATCAAATGAAAATGTTATTTCGAACCACCAAGCAAACGAGAAAACCACAAGCATTTAACTCTCTACCAATCACTGGTTCTCAGCCACTCAGACACATCTAACTCCAGAAATCAGAGAGAAAGAAAATGTCAAACAGAGCCAAGAAAAGAAAGTTAAGCTACCAAAGGCAAGAAAGACCTAGAAACCCTAAATCTGTTCAAGCAAGCAAATTAAAGCAAGAGATGTGTAATTCAACGATCCAGTAAGCCAAAAAGACACAAATCAACTATTCTGAGCAATTGAAAGAGTCAAAACTTGATTTCAAAAATTTTCAAAATCTTGCTCGCAGGCAAGCCGTGTACACAGTGCGAGAATATAGTATTCTCGCAGGCCACTTTGATGCAAAGTGTGAACTGTTCGCACTGGACCCTATACGCAGGATGAAAACCTAAATGGTTCTCGCAGGCTGTCAATGGACACAGTGCGAGAACTCCTGAAGATACTAAAAAATTTGAAATTACAAGCAAAATTCAAACTGGCTTATAGACCCAGAAGGTCTCTCAAGGTATCCTGAGGACTCAGACACTGACAAAACAGGAGAATAATAGAAATAGAGCAAATGGCCACATAAAATTCAAAAAAACAAAAAGACAAAGGGATAAGATCCCCAGTGGAGTCGCCAATTTTGTTTCAGGATTAATCTGTACGTGTGGACACGAACCGATCTCCCTAGATCCACCTGGATCTAGAACAAAACAGGACAGAATACTACACTTTCCCTAGATCTAGCCTATTGAGTGAACTAAGAGATAAGGATTATAGACATACCTTATGAACACTTTCCTTAGGTCTCTGTTGTTCCAAGCTTTGCTCCAATGCTCTTGCACCATTCAGATCACAACAGTCCAAACCAATTGAAGTAAAGACAGATTAATATATTCAATAGCTAGTCTATACATGTGATCAAGGAATCATGTAATAAAGTGGCATCATCTTTATGGGAAAGGGACATATTACTGTATTGAATTAATTGAAAGTGAAACTTACAACCTGAGACTTGATGTCGTAGGTCTCCTTTCGATGTCTCCTAGCTCTGACACACACACTTGCTCATGCATGAAGAAAATCAACCACTTTTGATGACCTTGTTGTAGTCTCTTGCTGCTGTAGCATCAGTCCTTCATACAGGCTTCCAACAATTGTCCAATCAATCTCTTGTTAGCTTGCTTCTAACCATTTCCATGAGCCATCTCCTCAATATATAGGAGAAGATAATTTAGTTACATGGATAGGAAATGATCCCAAGATATCTAGAATGCCAGCACTTGAACAACCATTCGTTAGCCAACTCGTTATTCTCGAAGATTCTCTTCTAGAAGGCTCGAGAACTTCATCTTTTTCCTCTTTAGAAACATGTTCGCACCCTGGCAGTTATTACAGTGCGAACCATTCGCACCCTAGCTTAATGCAGCCTGCAAGAATTAGGCATTCTCACAGGCATCTATATAGGTAGCCTGCGAACATCCCTTAAAAACATGATTTCTGGAAGCAGACAAGTGTAACTTTTCTCAGGAAAATGTTCTTAATGAAGAGCTTGATTTTCCATCATCATGACATCATCACAAATTTATCACGATGACCAAAATTGTGGATAACAGAGGGAAATGTATCGCGGCTATGGTTGATGGTGTATATTGTATTCTGAGAGAGGAGACTGTGAGAGAAAGAAGAGGAAGTTACAGCGGGTTTTGTTGTAGGTTGTATCCCTTCATTTGCTGGATAATAATAAAGGACCTGGCAATTTCTCTGGTGGACGTAGCCCACACTAGGTGAACAACGTAAATATGTGTCTCTCTTGTATTGTGTATTCTATGTTTTGTTTCTGCATTTGTTTTATTTTATTGCTCCGCGGTCCTGTTTTTCTAACACACAGCTAGGCACTCCGGGTTTACCAAAACTTATGACCGGGTCAAACGTTCTTTTTTTTGGGAGGGTATGAAACATGACATTCGTAATTTTGTGGCTGAATGTGATGTGTGTCAATGCAACAAGGGATAAACAGTCAAATCTCAGGGCACACTACAACCGCTTCCGATTCCACCTACTATTTGGCAGGATATCTCTATGTATTTTATTGTAGGCTTACCTAAATCGGGCAATAAATCAGTCATTATGGTGGTAGTTTATTGTCTTTCCAAGTATGCTCATTTATGTGCTCTTCAACACCCATTTACAACATCCATAGTGGATCAACTTTTCATTGATCAGGTCTTCAAGCTTCATGGTGTGCCGCATTCTATTGTTTATGATCGCGACCCAACTTTAACAAGCAATTTTTGGCAAGAAATGTTCAAGCTACAAGGCACCCAATTGCATCTTAGTAAAGCTTATCATCCCTAGACTGATGGTCAAACTGAAGTTGTCAACAAATGTTTGGAAACATATTTGAGGTGTTTTGCATCGGAAAGGCAGAATTAGTGGGCTCAATGGTTACCACTAGATGAATGGTGGTACAACACTTTGTACCATACAACAACCCGCGTGACTCCTTTTGAAGTGGTACATGGAAAAAATCCACCTTCAGTTCTCTCATATTTTCCAGGTGTCTTGAAGGTCCAAGTGGTTGACCAAATGCTTACAGTTTGATAGGCTATTCTCCATACCCTCAAAGAGAATTTGGTCATGGCCCAAAATTGCATGAAGCAACAAGGAGATCAAGGTCGCTCTGAACATCAATTTTCAAAAGGGGATCAAGTGTTTCTTTGACTGCAACATTAGAAGAAAAATTCCCTCAAGGCTGACCATTGTCAGAACTGGCACCCAAATTTTATGGTCCTTGTACAGTTCTCAAGTGTGTGGGATAGGTGGCTTATCAATTAGATTTTCCCAATCATTCTAAGCTCCATCTTGTTTTTCATGTTTCCTGCTTAAAGAAGGTGATTGGAACTAAGTGCCAAACCCAAACCACCCTTCTCGAGTTGGATGAAGAAGGCTCCATTTGGCTATAACCATAATCAATTTTGGACCAGCATGAGTGTCGTCTGCATCAACAAACCATCAAGGAAGTGTTAGTCCAGTGGAAAGATACAACTCCAACAGATGCCACTTGGGAACCATCTACCATTCTACAACAATTCCCCCATCTCAAGCCTTGAGGACAAGGTTGTTTTTAAGGGGGAGGGCATGTTAGGGACCTAACCCTTCATGTAGGTAGAATACTATATTTCCATGTAATAAAGGTCAATATTAATAAGGCCTAGCAATAAGGAATAATAGGTCCAATGTAAGAAGACCTAATAGAAGCTTTCGCTTCTGGAAGGATCTTCCTCTAGATGGTTCTTTTGATAGACATATTTAGTATAAATAGGAGTCGAGGGTATGGGAACTTTTGTCTTGGATATTATTGTAATAGAGCTCTACTATGCTGGAGGTTTCCCCCTCGAAGAGCCAAGTGAACATTGCTCTTAGTAATCAAAGTGATATTTCTGGTGTTATTTTGGTATCCATTTGGTATTATTTTAGTGTTGTTTTGGTTATATTGTTGTTCATCTGCCATTTGTAGCTATTTATTTATGTTCTTCATACTTTTTTATATCTGGAATATTACATAGAACATCAACCCATGACAAAACATCACTATGAAACCTCATGACATTATCCCTCTAACATCAATTACATCCATGAACATATGACCCAACAATCAATACATCAATGATACAAACACATTACTAAGACAATACTTGACATAAACCCTTTGACATCAATGAAAACATAGTACAACATGGTAATAGCATTATTTCATGGATTGTTGACTTCCATATATGGTCATGTTGCCAATTGTTTTATTATTTACATTTGGTAAAGTTGTGAATTGACTTAATGCCCCATTGGATGAATAAGCCTTGCCTAGGTTTTTCTTTCTTAGTAAAAGATTAGATTGTAATGTGACCATTTTTCACTTTCTTGTTTCTTATGGTTATCTATTATAGCTTGCGGATGAAGTTGATCTAATATGGTTAAAATTTTAAGTGTTATCAAGAGAAAATATATCCATGCATTTTTATTAAGAGATTGTTAATTCAAAGAGTGTGCTTATCGCCTCAAAGCTAGTTTTCACTCAATACAATAACAAGATGCAAGATGGGACTCAAGAAGTTAGAAATGGGAGAATTTTCTTAGTGTAAGGATGCAAGTTAGATGGCGTTTATTATTCACAAAGATATGCAAGGGATTAAGGTATTTTAGTATGTAGGGATATACCTAATGAGAACAAGTAATACATGTGAAAGTTGGGACGAATAACATTATGGGGCACATGGACAAGGTAGGATTAGACATGGGAGCTTCAAAAGTTCATTTTTAAAATCATTTATGACTTAACTCTATGGGTTATGGTTGTTCACAATATTATGCTTCATGGGACTAGTGTGTAGAATCTTCTATTAAAGTAATAAACACAAGCATTCAATGAGAAAAGGAAACATGGAATTATAAAATTTGGATCCAATATTATTCTTGAAACTATATAAATGTGTTACATCTATGCTCCCTTTCCCAAGACAAGATAAGGGGTGAGTCCTCTCTAATCACCAAGATATGTTGATGCACTAATTCTGTGAGAAAATACAAATGAAGGATGAAGAATTAATGAACCAACAACCGAATACAAGATAAAAATATGTATATATACTCATTCTCTCCAAAAGGATTGAATGCCTCATGTATAACTAAATGGGACACATGGTGGATGAGAAGACACCATGTCCCACTCAAGGGGACACATGGTGGATGAAAACACACCATGCCCCACTAAATGGGACAAGGGAATATCCCATTCCCTTATGTCTCCTCTCTAAAGTATCACCCATACATATACATATCCAACGTATAACTCTAAGTAATACAATAATGTGCATTATCCATTGGTGACTAGTCCAAGGTACATGCACCATCCAAGGAACAAAGAGATGTGCATAACACATCTCCCAAGTGGAACCAAAAGGGGTGTCAAGGGATGTGAACCTAGCACCAAGCATGTGTTATGCTTTCAATAAACTACCTATGATAGAGAACCCATTTACTCCATCGAATTCAACATCTTGGCATGTAGTAGCTATCATGTGTGTAGATCTAGTCCTAACAACTTCCTCATATAAATGTTTGACTCACCCTCAAGTTAACTCCCAAGGACACACAACATTTATAAGAAACTCAAACCACTAATATTGACCCCAATCAAATGCAAGCGGAGGAGCACCACTACAACTATCCTCATCTACAAGACTCTTCTTAATCACATCAGTGCATCTCAACCTCTCTACCACATTGTTGACCTCTCATGAGCTCTCTCCTCCTTGATTGAATCTTTGTCATGAAAAAAACCTCATATGCATATAATCCACAAAAATTGAACCTACCACTATAATCCATCCAGAAAGGTATCCAAATGTATAGGTGGCCCACTAAAAATACTAGGTCACCATCTCCATTCACCACTAGATTGAAATTGATACTACTAAAAATTGTACCTAGGTACTATTCTTGTAAGTGACATGTTGAGCTCATAATGACTATAGTAATGTAATATATTTGAGCCTTGTTGTTGAACTAGACTTGTGCCCTGAAGAATCTAGGGTCTACCGTAGGTAGCATCCTTGGGATGAACAAAAAATATTGGGGGGTTTCCTCGAAATATATTTCATGGAAAAAGAGTCTCTTATCCTAATATAGGGTCTACTAATAACATGGCACCATAGACACATAACTACGTGATCACCTTGTATCAAGTGCAAATCCTCTCTCTTCTTTGGTAACTAATTTATGTGTCTACAATATTTTATCCAGGCAAGGCTCATTCTCAAAGTAGAAAATACAAAATAATTGGCTTAGTCATACTCTAAAACTTCCCAAGCCATTGCATCATTCATCCAAATAAAAGGCCTCCTAAAACAATTAGTATAGTCAACATTGTGACACCTCCCATACATTGATAATATACTACTCCCCTCCCAAGCCTCAATGGGTGACTAGTATAGAAAATAGGAAATGGAACAGATATTGGATATGTTGAGACATGATTTGCAAAGCATTAGGTTTTAGAACATGTATCCACCAAGACCCCTAGCCATAGAGCATAGATTCATAGATCCCAACATGGCCATAGAACTTGACCTATTCAGAGAGGGCATGAAGGATAATGTGTAGAGGGATAAGATGCATATCCTAGTGTGGATTAGGGATTCATAACACTGGGGCATAGATACACAAAACTACCTCTTTGATATTGATGTAGCACCAATTTAATGAAGAGGATGTTTAATCAAATGAATCGTACTATACAACCACAACATCCATAAAAAATCAATCCCACGAAAAAATTGATATATTTCTCTTGACATTTCTATACCCATGGAAAACAAATATAACCTTGACCTTCACTAGGAACTCTACATCCTCTAGGAAACCTTAACATAGAGGTAATGAATGGCACAATGGAAGATTATTTTTTGAACTACAACATGTTACTGAAAGGAGTTCAAGGGAATACATGTTTTGAGATACATCTTATCACACAGAGGAAGTTTAGAGGAGAACCATTAAATGGAAAAGGATACGCCAATAATCTTTTTTTTGGCTTTAAAACTCAAAGTGTTTCATATCTTAAAAATATGACTTGATGAAAAGATGCAAAAGTGAAAAGAAGATGAAAAGATTCGAAACATAACAATGTTATTGAAGTGAAAGATTGTGTTTCAATAAACCTTTGGTGAAAACAAATGATGAAAATGCAACCATTCAAGCCTCCAAACTAAGGGGGGATAAATATAAATCTTGGAGCCTACTTCCAAACATGGAGCAAAGAAATGCAATTTCTAACACTTTGTATTACAAGGAAAAGAATCAATTTTCATCCATGAAGCAAGTATGAATAAGAAAAGTAAATACTCTACAAGCATCAAGCCAAAGCCTCATAGAAGTTCCCATTGAGAATGTTACTAGACATACAAGAGATAAAGTAAGAGCCATTGTCTAATTCATAGGATTTATGTTCAACATGAGTGAAAAAAAGAGTCAAAGGTTGATCATTGATAAGCCTCACTATGAGTGAGAAAAATTGTAATTATTGGATAGTTTAATTAAGTATTTTACTTGTAATAAGTTTAAATAGTCAACATGAGGATAGAGAAAAAAACTTGTAAAAGGTCGAGAGTCCAAGGGAGTTAAAAATTCTAGGGTATTTGAAGAGTTGGGGAACTAGAAGGTCATGAGTCTTGAGCTAAAATTATATACTACCTTCAAGCAATAGGGGATGTTTTTAGTATTGCAAGCTATATTCATATGTCAATAAAGAGACAACCATTAGCGATTGTTTTGATACTCTTGCAAATTGTGATTGGTTATAGAATATCATCTTCTTTCCTCATTTTCGTGGTACTTATGGGTGTAGGTATTTCAAATTTTGTACTATTCTCTTGTTTGTAATGTGTATTTTCATTTGTTTTCAAGGAAATCCTTATAGGGAAACCCATGGGCACTTCCACATTTTTTATGGATTGCACCCAATGTAAACTAATCAACATTGTGATTAAAACACTTGACATGGCATGGCGATCTAGTGAGACAAAGAATTGAGGAATTTAGCCTAGGGAATCAACCTCAAGGCATCCTACTTAAATCTAAAGACAATCAACTACTTGAGCTAGCCCATTGAGCTAGTTTGTATTCTCACTTACCTTTATGCTTACTAACAATTGATATGAAGTGATCCGTCTCTTAACAAATCTTAGACTACTCTTTGTTACTTAGAGCCTCCTAGATTTTTCATAATCATTAGTCGATGGACTATTCCTCTTATAATCCACTTATGTTTAATCTTGTTTGATTTCAAGATTTCTTCTTTGCTCCACTAGTTAGGATTTATATAGCTAGATGTTGTGTCTTACATTTGTTACATTGTTTGCTTTGCATCCATCCATATGCATTCATATTGCAATACTTCCATTCATGATCTTAGATTATAATATGTGAAGAGAATTAAAATAACATTAAGCCTAGATAACAGTAGTCATGTGATAACTAAAGGGCTTTGAATTTCAATGGAAATAGGTATAATTGGACCCTTTCATCAAATAAGCCTCTGAAGTTGAGAAGGGACATTTTCCCATGTTAACATATACATAATATTTTTTTATCAATTATTTATGAAGATTTTGTTTAAGAATTATTTATGATAATAATTTGGCATCAATGTGTTGGTGATAATAAATTGATTGGTAGATATTATAGTATCACTAATAACTTCTTTAATTCTTGGTGATTAGGTTGGAGGCCAAGGGGTATCCACGAAATTCAAAATAAAGTCTCCTAATGAAAAGTATCCCCACTTACCATTGAACTAACATGTAAGGAAATAACCATATTATCTTTCGTTGTTTCATAAAAACTTGAGGTTATTGCCATGATTTTTGGGTTATATAT
>ML793983.1:32166-44371 GCA_009831015.1 Picea engelmannii | reverse complement strand
GCACATACATGAGGTGTATAGTTGATGACGTTGGTACATATTGATGAGTCATAGTTTATGAGTAGTTGAATCATGATTGGTACATACTTCGTACATGGTTGGATGCACTTGTTTATGGTACAGGTTGATTATAGGTTGGTGCATGGTTGATGCACTTGTTTATGGTACAGGTTGATTACAGGTTGAGGTACAAATTGATGCATGGTTCAGATTTATTGGTATAGGTTTACAATGGTATATCTCACAGTGATAGTGTAACAGTGGTTCCATCATTCTACTTCTACTTCAGGGTGGCATGACGGGGCAAGGACAGGTGGTTGTAGCCACCTTCTAGTTGTAGCTGGAGAACAATGGGGGTTGTAGCCTCCTTTTGGTTGTAGCCAGAGAATTGGGGAGTTGGAGCTTCCCTCAGCTTGTAGCCTGAGAAACTAGGGGGTTGGAGCCTCCTTCCAGTTGCAGCTGGAAAACAAAGGAAGTTGGTGCTTCCAATGAATGTAATTCTTCAAGACATATAAGAAAAAGCATTCTGTCATTTTCTCCGGATTTGGGTTTCCACGTAAAACACTGGTGTACTATGTATGTGTTTGATTGTTTATTTCTTACTGCTCATTATTGGATAATAATTCTACATTGATATAACATTTGAAGAAAAAGGAGTATAATTACGATATTACTGATTCACCCCCCCTCTCAGCAATCCAATAAGGGGTACATGGACTAACCTTGGCCGCAAGATCAAAGGGCATAAAGGACGGTCAGTCCGAAGTGACGTGAAGTAGTGACATCACCGAGGGTGATGTGGACCCAATTTGGACGTTCCACATGTCACTCGGATTTGTGCGTATCACATAGGTTATAGACCCATGGCAACGTGACACATGTCATCCCTTGACCCTTACATGTGTCAATCCCTGGCATGAGTTGCTTAGCCAAAGTGATTGGTAGAGTGACCGGAACTCTAGGAGTCCGAGACTTCGGGGCTCCGGAGGATTTGGGAGTAGTATTGAAAAGAAACCAAAAAGCCCGAAGCTCAAAGTCACGTGGAAATTTTACAAGACTTTGAAAGTTTGGGATTTTGGGTGGTCTCGTGCGAAGATAGCGAAGAGGCATAAAGCATCGAAGTGTCGAAGCGCTAAAGCGTTGAATCCCTCTACCGCTAATATTATAGAGGAAGATTAAGTCCAACCCAGAGCTCAGTTTTGAGCATGAAGGAAGTGGTTGGTTAGTGATGGATGAGAATGACGTGATAGAAATCCAGGATCTAGGTTCTGAGATAGTTAAGAAAAACAAAAAAAATGATACCCCACCCCTTAAAAGAACATTTAGGGGTCGAGTGTGTTACAATACAATCCTAGATCCCCACTCTTTCCTAGACTGCAAGCACTTGAGCAGTGAAGTCACCCATAAAGTTATCTTGGGTGAGACTGCGTTGTGCACTCTGTGTGAAACATTGCCTTATGGTTTACCAGGGGGGGCGATAGTTTTAGAGGGTTTTGTTGGAAGCCTATTCAGATCTGAACCTGGGTCAACACAAGAAGAAGTACAAGGGAGACCTAAACCAACAATGAGCCTATCATCACCCTACTAGGGCATGACATCACCCTCTTTAGTGTTTTAACTTTTATTTCATGTAAATTTAATTTTTGTAAGTAAATTGAAAGGATAATTTGAGGGGGTCGGACCTCTTCTAATTTCTTGTTGACACATTAAAGTGGACAAATTGGTTTGCAAGGCTTGACTTTCTATCCAAAGGATAATCTTTTGGAAAAAACGATTATCCTTTGGATAGAAAGTCACGGTAAAAGAGATAAAGGCTAGGTTGGATTTAGGAGATATCATTCAACTATGGATCATCTTGTTACCCTTAGGATCATTGCAGAGGAGTTATGCAATACTAAAACCAATATTTTGTGTTGTTTTGTTGACTTTAGAAAAGCTTTTGACACAGTTCCCAGGAAAATCCTTTGGGATAGGTTGGAAGAGATAAAAGTTCCTTTCAAGTTGAGGGTTGTTGCTATAAGGTCATATGAGAATAGTATTGTCAAGTTGAAGAACACTAAGGGCTAGTCAAATGAAATCAACTGCAATATTGGAGTCCAACAAGGTGGTCCCTTGTCCCCTACCCTTTTTGGCATATACATTGACAAGTTAGAAGATTGTTTGGAAGAAGCAGGTTTTGTTGGCCCAAGTCTCACTAGTATAGTCATCAATCTTATTCTTTATGCTGATGATATCATGCTTATGGCGAGGAGTCCCCATGATGTTGGAGAGAAACTAAGAATCCTCAAGGATTTTTGCTCCAATATGGGTATGGTTGTTAATACTGACAAAACAAAAGTCATGATCATTAAATCCAATAAGATCACATATGCTACTTTTGTATATGACAACAACAACTTGGAGGAAGTGACTTCATACAAATATCTTGGAATCGATATTCACCACAAGCTCAAATGGAATTATAACATTGAGAAAAGGATAAATGGAGGATGGACAGCTTATTATGGGCTTGAAGACAATTGTAAATTAGTTGATCTTTGGATATGGAATAAGAAAAAACTCTTCTTTGAGACTCTTGTTACTCATGTTATTCTATATACATGTGAAGTTTGGTGATGTAATATCTCTCAAGAATCATAAAGAAAGATAGAGCGAATTAGAAATAATTTTATAACCTATAATCTCAAAATTAAAGGAAATATGCCCTATCCTATCCTCCTCTTAGAGGCAATCCTTTCCCCCATTGAGAGAATGACTAGGAATAGATACCTAATGTATAAGAACAAGTTCAACAACACAAAAGACAAGAGGCTTCCTAAAATTGCTTCAAACTCTAGCCATAACCACCTTCGACTAAAGCGAGACTCGCATAAAGATGCCCAGTCTTGGCTAAGCCAATGGGGAATCATGGAAGACACCATTTTGCAGAATAAGGATACCATTAAAAATATTATTAAATCAAAAATTAAAGAGAAAATGTGGTGTGATAGAGAGTTAAAGGAAAAAAAAATTAAGTATTATAAGGAGGTAATCAACCCTAATCTAGAGGATCAAAATTATCTCTTTGTTTTGACAAGTGTAAAGAAAAAGAAAGCATTGTTAAAATAACAACAAATTCTCATGAGCTCCATAGTGAAACTAAACATTGGTCAGTTCCTAAAACGCCATGGGACGAAAGAGTGTGTCACATTTTTGACACTAAGAGGGTTGAAGATGAAAAACACTTTCTATTATATTGTCAAGCCTATACCTAGATTAGATCTCAATTTCAAAATATTTGCCGCATTACAAGCCTTCCTAACCTTTTAACTCAATAAAACTATGGTGATCTTGGAAAGCTTCTCTTAATGGATTTTTAGCACATAAACAAAATTATAAAGAATTTCAAGTAATCCCTTACCTTCTTAAGGTTGATAGACCAATTTGATCTCAATGGACGATCATCATCATCATCATCATCTTGAGAGCCTAAATATACGAATAATTTAAGAACATGTGTTTCCTTCTAAAAAATTACAAGTTATGAATTATATTTCAAATTGCAAAGTATTAACAATTTTAAATAACTAATTATTACAATAGATTAAATAATTATTATTATACAAATAAAAACATAAATTCTGAAATCGCTTATTGCAATAAATATAAATATAAATATATATATATATATATATATATATATATTAATGTCGAGAGTGCTTTTGCCCACTCTTTTTATATAGAATATTCGCCAGCGTGCTTTTACCGACTCTTTCTATATAAAAAAGTCTTATCAAGCACACATTCAAGCACAAAATTAAAAAATATTTTGAAATGGCTCCAGTTAAAAGATTCCAATTAAAAAAGAATAACTATAATTGTGTCTTGATTGTCGTAGCAACTATATATCTGGAAAAGTCTTACCCACGCACACATTCAAAAGCAAAACAAAAAATAATATTTTCTAATCGCTTGAATCAAAAGATTTCATTAAAAAAAACTTATATTTATAAATTTATGACCTAGGAATTGTTTAGGTTTTAATTTCGCTTATTTTGGAAAATTTGAAAATGAAGAGATATATTTATAAATTTATAAGTTAGGAATTATTATTTGAATTTTTTTTTAGATAAATTGTTTATAAAATTATGAAATGTTTAATATTTAGAGTGGACACTCCACCCCATAAAATATTAAAAAAGACTGTTAAGGTTTGTATTTATAACGTGAAGCTTGATAATCATTGTAAGAAATGTGGAAAAATAAAAATAAAATAAGAAAAAAAATATGGGATAAAATGAGGAAGAAGAGTTGTATAATTGTTGTATGTTTTGTTTTTTTTTGTGAGAATCCTATGACATAAATCTGTTTTTTATTGTTTAAATTGCATTTTTTAATGCAGAAATAAAATCCCAGAGCACTAAGATTATATAAAATTAACCACTCAAATTTGAACAAGAACAGTTGGACTACTACTATGAAAAATAATAAGTATCAATAAAAGATATAAAAGATGAAGAAAACAATGTAAAGAGGAATTTGTGAAAAATATTAATCTATAGAAAATAAAGAAAGACCAGAAGAATAAAAATGAGGAAATAAATGTAATAAATTGAAGAAAAGAGTATTTAAGAGTTAACTCTCAAAATAATATATGGACTAAAAAATAAAATGTTCAACTTCAACTATTGATGGAGTTAGAATTATTAAGTGTAAAAGAGATTGTTTAAATTTTAAAAGGGTACTTTATTGTAATGCTTAAAATATCATACACCAAAAACTAAAGAAGCAAAACATATATAATTTTATTTTTTTTAAATAATTTGATTAATTTTGAAAAATCAAAGTCCAAATTCTCCTAACAAATAATTTAACTAACCCCTAGATAAGAGAGAAGCAATAAGACATGGGGTCGCCTCCTGAGGCAATCCACTACATGTCATCTATGTCAACAGGCACCTGCCACCCCCTCCTACCCTCATCAACTCACATAATGGAATATAACTCCACCACCCTCACACATGGTGTATCCCCCTTGGCTCATCGTCACCTTGTCTGTGCCCATCCTGCGATGACGCCAGCCGAGTACTATCCACTCCTCTGGCTCATTCTCTACACGTTGCATTCTCCTGAGGGTACTCTTCTTATCAGTATGGTCTCTACAACCCAACTCTCTGGTCATCATTACCTTGCCCTTCATTCATACCGATGTGAAAGATCTGCCTTTATTTCCCCCCGTCGCCTTGGTCCATAACCTGTTTCCCAACTCTCCTTCCTCTCTCTAGACTGTTGTTTCCTTTTCCCCGACCTTCTTTCGCCCACTGGTTCCTTTGTTTGTGCTCTAATATGGGAGTTTTTCTCATCCCCTCAACTCTCATGGCTCGTGATGCTCCTCTCGTCGGCTAAGGGGGGATCCTCAAGAGGAAGCTTTGGCTCTCTCATTGATGTGGTTGAAAGCTCTGTTGAGGCCTACCAAGCTCATACCCCGCCATAGATCACAATTGAGCTAGACCTAGCGGAATCTGACGTTAGAGTCCTTCGTCATTTCATCATCGATGAGGAGTTGTTAAAAGCAACGGGCTTGTGGATTCCGTATCCGGGCACCATCCGAGCTTGAAATTCACAGTATCTGAAGACAATTGATATTTTCTAGCATATAAAAATGTGAATGGGATAAGCCTTGGTTGAGCGACATGAAGCACACCAAGAAATAATGCTATAGATTAATGACGTCCAGAAGCAAATCAAATTGGTTGATTACAAGATGAACCTCAAGTGTCAATTGATGAGAACCATTTTGATGTTTAAATTTCATGGTTTATAGATTACTTAGTTTGTTGTTCACTTTAGGAGGCTTGGGTGTCTAATCCCCACAACAATGCAGTTATGTAAGTGATAGGCAACAACTAGTTTTTTGTTACATCGTTTCCTAAACTAAACTGTAGACCAACAACAACTACAACAAAAATTTTGTATCCTACTTTAATGGAAATATAAAAATACAAAATAACTTTAAAAATAAATATTTTAATAAAATTTTAAAAAATTATATATATTAAAAATCAACATCAAATTTTAATAAGGGTGTGTTCTAGTGGCTAGCTAACATGCAATTAAAACTTTCGTGACAAATCAAGAATTCAAAACCTCGTCTTATCTTGAGACCATGCTTAAGATTATAAGGGGAAAAATAATAATAATAATAATTCAAACTTTATACACCTTCACTTTCTTGACTCTTCCTTCTTATCTTTTAATCGTGGTTATGGTGGTGTTTAGTGTTACAAGTCGTCGTTAGTAGTACACCATAACATCGAGTAAAAGCTAGGAAGGAAGAGTCAAGAAAGGCGGATGCCATGTAGACGAAAATATATAATAATATTTAATAGTCAAGAAAGTATGCGTTGCCAAAATGCAATGTACTTGCATAATAAATTTTGAAGCGATGAAAATGACAACGGAGGCTTTATATTTCTCACTACCAGCAGCCGGTCGCCATGAGCGCAAATCGAAATCAATTGATTTATACGCGTGTAACAGTGATTGGCAAGTGAGAACGATGGAGGTTGCAGGAGGGGTGAGCATGGACGTGTTGGAGTTGATTCGCCACCATTTGCTGGAAGAGGAAGACGATATTGATATCAGAGATCTCCATCGGGCAGGAGGAAATCCATCCATGTCCTCGTCTCTCTCCCTCTCGCCCACCGCTAGCAGCAATAAAGATTATCTCCACGCCACTTTCACTACCAGAGGCTTCTGCCAAAATAACAGCAGCAAATCAACACCAGAAGAGAATGAGAATGAATATACACAACTACAAGACTCTTCTTCTTCTGTATGCGCAGTTATAAGAAGAGCAGAGGCGTATAAGTTAAAGCCACAGACACATGAAGAGGAGAATGGAGAGATGAAACAGATCAGGGCTCGCCACTACAGAGGAGTCAGACGGCGGCCGTGGGGTAAATTCGCAGCGGAAATTAGGGACCCTGCCAAGAAGGGGACCAGAATTTGGCTCGGCACTTTCGACACCGCCGAAGAAGCCGCTCTCGCATATGACCGCGCTGCGTTCAGAATCCGAGGAGCCAGGGCTCTCGTTAACTTTCCGCTCGCCATAGCTTCCAATTCAGAAAATGGCTCGGCCGCAGGTCACATGGTGCGCAAGAGAAAGCGAAGGGAAGAAGAAACCGTGACAGTACATTGGAGTGGAGGAGGGGACGGCATGGGATCAGAGGATCTGCGATCTGGTAAAAGAAAATAAAACGGGGAGTCAGAAGCCGAAGCGGAAGCGAGGTCAATAAATGTTACAATAAAATACATGAGAGAATAATGTTATGTTTAATGTTTGTGTTACTGTATCTATCGGTGTATGTTTCAGAATATAACTTATAAGCGAGTAATATATTTTAAGTTTTGATGTTTTCATTTTTCCAAACTAGCACCTTTGGATTTATTACGTTATTCAGTAGTTTGAGAGAAAAAATATATGAAATGTTGAGTTATCTTGATATTATTTGTGGAAAATCTAAAAATCAGAAATTATCAATATAAATCACTGCAACTATTATTATAAAAAAGCTATATTTTTTTAAAATGAGGCCATATAAATGTTTAATGAACTCTATTGTAACGTGCCTCAACTAATACACCTTGGTTAAATTGGACAATGGATTAATGAAAATAAAGCTTATGTAAATGCTCAATGAACTTTGTTGTAAAGTGCCTCAAGTAATAAGCCAAGCCTTGGCTAAATTGAACAAGGGATTAATGAAAATATCTTCTTTATAGTTGGTTTTCCTAGTAAAATATTTACTAGTATTTATTTTATGTAGTATTTATTTTATGCTTTATTTATATTGGTTTTATTTTTTTATTGTGATTTATTTTACACTAAATTAAAAATTGTAAAATTATAAAAATTGATTTTTTTTTTCTATATCAATCAAACAGCAATAAGAATGGTAACAAATATTTTTTCTAGAGTCACTCAAATGTGGCAAAACAAAAAGTTAAAAAAACAATAACCTAAACTACTAATTTCAAAATATATTCAAAATAAAATAAAACCAAACAAAACTTCATTAGTAAATTCTTGACACTTGACCTTCTAGATAGCTCGCGAGTACACCTATCGTTATTCATTCTAATATGGCTTTCAAAGAAACCACATAAATGAAACAAAGACTTTGTTTAGTGTCATTACTCAATGTATCAGGCCTCATATTGTATCCTTAGCACACTTGTCCTTAACCCTCCAAGTATGACTTTCAAAGAAACCATGGTATTGAATACAAAGACTTTGTTTAGAGCCTTTATTTAATGTGCCATGCCTTCGTACACTTGTCCTTATGCTTCCTAATAAATTTCGAAGAAACCATGAAAGTGAAACAAAGACTTTGTTTAACGCCCCCAATCAATGTGTTGACTTCAATTATGTTGGCCACAGTGACATTTATGATATATACCCCAGTCAAGCTATGACACAAGATACATATAAACGTGATATATCTTAAGTTGTAGCCCAATATATGATTGAATAAAAGTGGTATACATTGAGATTTTATGATTAAAAGGTGGCATATGTCAATCCAAGTTGTTGCTATACCCCCCACACATATGCTTAAGTTGTAATTCAAGATATGAACTAGCATACCTTCAAAGTGGGAGAAAGTGAATTTCAAATTGTTCTAGTGATTACATCGTTTAAAGATAAGTGGTGTTTTTTTTCTGGCATGATACATGATCCATTCAACAACTCCATGTGTTTTTTATTCATTCCCATATAGATGGTAGTTATGTATAGTCCCTAGAAAAATAAGATTCCAATGAGTTAATTATAAATGGATGTAAGGTGGGAGGAATATTGGTTTAAGAAGGAATTGAGGGCGATTGCTATGTATTAGGGAAATTTAGTAGGTAATTGGTACAACTCAATCAAAGTGCGAAAAACATTGGGTATTGAAGGGCAAGTAAGTGACCTTTCCATCTAATAAGAGGGGCCATGACAATAAGCCTGCCGATAATAAGTGCCTAGGAGATCCATTGCTAGTTGGTCATCCACTAGCCATCCAGTGTCTCATCCACATTGTCAGAGGGTCCTCGCAATCAATACAATTGCCAATAATAGCGGGGTTGGGCTCTAGATAAAGAAATAATACATTGAGAGGCTACAGTGCACCAAAATCAAAGAAGATGTTGTTTTCTCACACATGTGCTATAATTGATGGTCATTTGAGTTGCCCCATATTGAATGACAAAGTAACCTCTCCACAAGCTTTTAACACATTCATGTTACTTGTAAACATTCAATGACAATGTTGAGTGCTCTAATACCTCGATTTTGAATTGACATTAAATTCCCTCCAACTAAAACCCATCTAATACCCATGCAATTGTTAGATGATTCTCCTCCAATTAAATCTAATTTCATACCCTTAACTCTTCCATGGAAGATAGAATCCAAGCAACTTCGACCAACCATAACTCCACAAAACAACAAACCTAGATCATTTTAAAGAAAGCATGGATAGATGGTCGGTTTTGACACGTCATCGACGAATGAAAAAGAACCGAGGGAAACAGATTCCTACAGGCTGTGAACATGACATATGATATAATCCTAAAGGCTGTGGATATGACAGATGGCAAAATCCTAAAAGTTGCGAACATGAAAGATGGTGGTTAGTAATATGCGTTGGACAAACGAGAAGGGGAACATCCCCTTAAATGTGGAATCTTGATAACATGGTTTGTAGGGAAAATATGAAACTTTCTCTACCTATATCCATGTATCCATAATCAAGTGATAAAAAATATATTGTCATTTAAGAAGTGTACAATTTAGATTGGTCTTTAGGTCCTTTTTGTTAAAACATACTCTCATGGTTCAATCTCATTATATTTTAACAAGGTTGTATTTTTGGAATATGCATGTACCAAAGAGATATTTCCATGTAGTTTAGACTGTTGAAGAGCCTCCACAGACATGAGATGAATTGATTGAAAATTATTTGCAAGTTTTGGGTTATGTTTAATATCACCCATATTTAACATATGATGTTTAATGTAGTAAATCTTAGAAAACCACATCAAAGAAATAAAGCCAAAACAAGGGGAAAGTCTCAAAGGGTTTGGTTTCATGATTGATATAATCATGGGTGCAAAATCAACATTTAATGCTGTAAGGAGACTTTTTCATTGATGTTGTTCGAAAAACTCAATGTGTCACATGTCATCTAGTTAGTTTCTCAAAGTTAGAATGTGAACAAAGATGGCTAGCCTAACCAAATGAGAAGATACTAGATGTTGTGGAATAGTCTATTTAATCTGGTGGCCTTGGATTCCATAGCCATCAATGTCGATCCTCTATTTATAAGAATATAAAATTTTCCAAGTCTACATCCAACTACACTAAGTCTGGCAACAGTCTTATTTTACATATATACTTTAAATGGTAATGTTGTGGGTAGCAGTATATGTATGAGATGTTTGATTAATGGTCAAGAATTGAACCTTGGTTATGCTTAAAATTGCATATTATATTAATGTTTGATAATCTCTCAAGAATGGAATTTGATCCACACTGCAACAAGTCAGTGGATGAAGGAAAGGAAGTCTTCACATGGAGAGGAAGTCATGGGTAGAGACATGAGGATAGGTGGATAAGTACAAGTGGTAGGGGATTTCCAAATACTAATGGTAATTTTTTATTGGTATCGAGTGACAAAAAAAGCGGGTGATTTGTCCCTTAAAAGACACTTTGACATAACTAATTGAATACCAAATCCATAAATTGAAACTAAAATTTGAAGTATATAAGCCAAAGAGCTATAAAAAGTGAAAAAAATAAGATTCCTTCTTAAAATAAAATATTTGGTCCACAATTTATTACTCTAGACTAAAAATATTCATTTACGAATAATAGAAATTGAACTCACATGCTTTCCTTAAGGTATCGATTCACGAATCTTTAGTTCAAGATTGAATTACCATTTCTCTTCAATAATGTTGTTTTAAAGATATAGTGATGAGTACAACCCAAAAATTTGTGGGATCAGTGACAATGTCTATGCCTTAATTAGGAAACAAAATCGATACAAGCTAGAATGACCAATTCACTAGTTGTGGAGAGATAAGATGACCAATTTAGAAATAGTTGGAGATTATACTCTTGATTAATAGTTTTTGTAACATGACAAGGTAGGATTTAATCAAAATGTGTGTAGGTCTTGTCAAAGTATGTTATCACTTGATCTAATGTAACAACTCAACACAAATTAATCATTACATATGGCATGGATTGGTAAAAAATACGCCCAGTGTCACAAACACCCTATACATGTCAAACCACTCTATCCATTGGACGGAGCATGACATCACACCATATGAATTTTTTTTGGATCAATATGTAGATTTTAGGTGTGAGAAATCTCTACATAGACAACAATATATAAAGTTTTTATAGACAATATAAGAATTATCTTAAATTATTGCATCAATCTGCATATTCCAAGCATGAAAAATCTATAGGCCTTCTCATGCAGAAGTGTATGTAGCTCTTTCTCATAAAGTAGTTAATAAGCTCTTCTTGTTTTCCCTTGTATTTATTCTCATTATGAAACCTAACTTTGCATATTTTTTTGATCTTTTGCCATTATTAATTTAAGGTCTCAGGTGTTTCTTTTGTGTAGGTTCAAGTAGTATTATTGGAAGATGTTGTCCGGTCATTGCAAGGAAAATGCAAAGAATAAACAAAGTTAAAAAGTAAAAGATTCATGAGCTCTTCTTCCAGTTTATTACTTAGAAGTTTTCAAACGTTTAAATCCAATTATTTTAATCCATTTTCCATCTCATTTATGTTTCCAAATTAAGGTGATTATACAACATTGCAAACATGTGCTTTGAAGAAAATATTGTCAAGTAGTGACACTTATAATTTGAATCTTATTTCCTTAATAAACTCATACTATGGATAATTGGAAACCTACTTTAAGTGGTTGGGAGTGAAAGACAACCCAAAATCAAATTGTCAGTGGTCAAAGACAAACCAAAATACATTGTTGATGTTTGTTGACTTGGGCCATTTCGATATGAGATCAATCTAGTTTCAAAATATGTTTAAGGAAACATTTATTATTATTTCTAAATCCATTTAAAGGAGACTTTCTCTAAATAGATACATTTTGACTTGGGTCTATTAAATTCATCTTAGATTTATTAAACCCCTAAC